>JBBBDQ010000266.1:10972500-11162500 GCA_037127315.1 Ascarosepion bandense
ACACCGTGGCAATTTTCTGGTCTTCATCTTTGTCTTTTGTTTCCACCAGAAACAGCTCGGGCCGTGTGTAGTTGCACTCAGTGGAAACGGGTGGGGAATAACTGAACAGTACAAATATCCGTAGACATGAGAAGTAGAGCTCGAACAGTCTGCCCTGTAGATTAAATAAAGCGTACAGTTAACGTTATCCAGCTTGATAGACACTAGAGGAAGCCCGAAGGGTACAACGGCAGAAAAATTGTTATAACAAAAACCAATTGAGGAAAAGAAAATAGTACAAATAATGGGGGGGGGGTCTTACATGGAATGATAGAGAATGAAAAGACTAGTGAGGTGAAGAAAGAAAAAAATAAAATAAAATGATATGACTAAAGAAGAGATTGCGAATGACGTTGGATTTATAAACTGAAGATTTTAGGTCACAGTAATGCGAAAAATCGAAAAAATCTTCCATATTTGAAGATTGCAAAAGATAGAAATGTTAGAGAATTGCTTGCTGTATCTGGTTTGTTCAGCAGTAAAATATCCTATACAGTTTGGTTAAAAAGTATGTGAAGAGTAAATAATAACATTTATTTTAAGATTACATGCATAATTGCTTATGCCCATATCAGGTTGAATACACTGGTTCTCGCATGATCACCGAAGTTGAGCAACGTTGAGCCTGGTCAGAACTTAGATGGGTGACCGCTTGGGAATACCAGGTGTTGCAAGCGTCTAGTGACGGATGTGCGTGCTTAAGCCCATATCACGTTGAATACACTGGTTCTCGCATGAAACCGAAGTTGAGCAACGTTGAGCCTGGTCAGTACTTAGATGGGTGACCGCTTGGGAATACCAGGTGCTGCAAGCGTCTAGTGACGGATGTGCGTGCTTAAGCCCATATCACGTTGAATACACTGGTTCTCGCATGAAACCGAAGTTGAGCAACGTTGAGCCTGGTCAGTACTTAGATGGGTGACCGCTTGGGAATACCAGGTGCTGCAAGCGTCTAGTGACGGATGTGCGTGCTTAAGGCCATATCATGTTGAATACATCGGTTCTCGATCGATCATCGAAGTTAAACAACGTTGAGCCTGGTCAGTACTTAGATGGGAATACCAGGTGCTGTGAGCGTTTAGTGACGTATGTGCGTTGTGATGCAGTGGATATCGGCTCGGAAACAGAAATCAGTGAGCCGAGTTCGAATTCCAGTTAAATACCCTGCATTCACTTAAGCACTTATACCCTCGGGAACGGTATTAATCCGTCTCATCTCTCCTGTTATGGGTTAAATAACAGGGTAGGACGAGGGGACCGTGCCCTTAAAAACAAATCCCAATGAATCTTGATACTCGAAAGGAAAAGTATTATTAGACACAAAACCTATATTAAAAAAACATCAATAAATTGTTGAAAGAAAAAGTTATTACCAGCAATAACTAAATAAAATTTAGTTGGCAATAAAATGACCAGCCGAGGTTGATATGACATAAACCAACCAACATGTACAATTATATTTACTAATACAATTATTAATTTGTCAATTTTATTGTGTACAATAATACAAAAAGCCTAAAGTTTTTCAAAGTAGGGGCTCAAAAATGCTCTCCATCAAAATTTACACTGATGAAGTCTACATTTCACGTTTCAACAAACATTTTTGCACTAGTTTCTTTGTTTATTAAATTCTTGAAATGCATCTCTTACGTAATGTTTAAAGTCTCCAAAACTTCTTGGTTTTCGACTATAAACTTTATTCTTGTGTCCTCCCTAAAAGAAGAAATCTATTTGAGTCAAGTCACATGAAGGTCCTGGCTATTTAGTTGGACCACGTCGGCCAATCGATTTCTTAAAAGATGTTTCATCAAGATACGTACGGACTTCTTTTCATTAATTTAGAGGATTGACTTCTTGTTGAAAACAGTAAACACAATGGTTTTAATATAACAGATACACGACCCAGTTCACCTACTCTCCACCTACTTTTGGACTACCTGTACACTCCTTGTATCTACTGGTGAGTTATAATTGCCATTATGAATTATTGTATAGAAGGTCAGCTTTTTGCTAATGATAAATGCGTAATTTAGAGTGGAATAACCTGTAACTCACAGAATTGAACACCATTGCCTTGCAGATTTAATTTGTTTTTTTTAGAATAAATATGTGTATTCTCAATATTTCATTTGACATATTTCTTTTCATTTCTTCCTCAGAAGCAAAAATGAATATAGCTAAATATATGTTTGTTATTTTTATAATCACATGACATCAGCATGTTAAGAGAATTTTGAATGAGTAACCTATTTTTAATATTTTCCATGTTTTTCTATGAGTACATAAAAGCACTTACGGTCGCGATCCATTACAATGAAAATCGATTGTTCGATAAGCTGCCATACGATTTTGTTAAATAATTTTCATATATTGTACGGAAAATATCAATACTGTATAGTGACTCTCAGTTTTAGACTTCAGCACGGTCTTAATGATACTTGATTCCTAAGACAGTACTGTCTATAACTATAAACGCTCTATCACAGTATTAAACAATATTTTCTTGGGAATAAATGTAAATTTAAAGAACGTATATATATATATATATATATATATATATATATATATATATATATATATATATAAAGGTGTCCTTACGAGACTTCGAAGTCGGCATAAATCTGGTCTGTTAAAGAGATAAAGGCTTTGTACCTATCATCGCTCTATCTCCACCCCGATATGAAATACCCTACGATAAAAAAAACTGCTGGCCAATATATATTTTATCAGTCATAACTACTGAGAAACAACAACCTTGTCGCTAAATACTATCACAATTAAGCATTATATATTGTGTGTATTTAGGCAGAACTTTTTCACTGGTGCATGTTTCATTAAATAATATAGACAAGTTTTGTCGATTTATTTTATGAAAATCTTTTTCATATCGTCTGATGAGCTTAATAGCATTATCGTTGAAACAGGAAAGAAAATCACTATACATATTTTTTAATCCTTTCTGAGCTTACGACTTACATCAACCATTATCAAAGGTGACAATTGTGTTGGTTGTAATGAGCAAACGAGCGATATTAGTACTCGTCTATTTTGTTTGTATGGAAGATTGGCGAACACGTGCGTGCTGTAGGCGAAAATCGTACTACAGCTTGTAGCGTCTCACATGACCACGCGAGAGGCGGGTAAGAAGTATTAAGTATGGAAAGCCATTGGGATAACCAATCGCTTCGTTATCTGTTACAGGCATTTGAGGATGTTTGTGGAGATTTCGTAGTTAATTTTGTTCAGGTTAGGTTTCAGCTGTTTTATGTTTATGGCTTCGAGTATTTTTAGTTTTTGTTTATTGTTTTCAAGGTTAAGTATGATTGTTTTCGACGAGGATTTCACAGAATTGTGTATGTGGCCTGGTATGTTGTTTTAGTTGTCTAAAGATGTTGGAATTGTTGAAATGTAGTGCCAAACATACATATATATATATATATATATATACAGAGAGAGAGAGAGAGAGAGATGCAAGTTAATAAATATACATATGAAAATAGAGATATATATAAAATATTATTCAGTTGTTCATAAAACAGTGCTCAATGTAGTATAAACAGACCTATTAATTATATAAAAGTATCAATAAATAAACATAGTATCCTTCATCGGTGGTACGACTCTGACTTCCATGCGTTATGCAGTCGTCAGATGCATATTACGAACTGACCGTGGAAGAGATTTGAATTTGAAATTCATCTTATTGTCATGGAATGTATATATATATGATTGTGCGGATGCGGGTGCGTGCGAAAGATGTGTATATATAAATATATACAATTGTATATATATATATATATATATATATATATATATATATATATATATAAACAGAGGGAAGACCGCAAGGCTTATTTCTGACACATGAATCTGAAATAAAGAGGTCAACATGCAATATATATATATAAATATAATGCCTATAAGAGAGAAATTAATAAGTGGCATCTTAAAGTAATAACAACGTAAAAAATGCTGTTCCATTTTCCTGCTGGGTTTCAAAACCTTTACTTCATTTGTTCATTTATACTTGATAGTCTTCTAATTTATTTTATTATTCCTCTCAATTTTATCTTTTAAGTAATCCTGCCATTCTCAATTGTGTAGACGTCTAAATCATAATGGGTGACGGGAGGAGAAACTTCTTTTCTCGAGGCTAACCATTTCGAACCCGAACGCATTAGAAATAATAAAATGAGTTTCACTGATTTTTTTATCATCTTTGTTTCTTTTATTTTATTTTCTTCCAGCACTTTTCATCTTTCTTCAAATTGGTTTATCTCTCTCTTTTTCTCTCTCTCTTTCAATTTTCTTTGGTATTACCCTTTTCTTTCTTTCTTTCTTTCTTTCTTTCTTTCTTTCTTTCTTTCTTCATGACCTCCGTATCATGTTTTGTCTTTCTTTCATTCTTTCTACGTTCTTTTTTCATTTTTCTCAATACTTTATGTTGTTTTGTCAATCATTCCTTTGTTTATCACTATAGTATTTATTAATTCCTCTCAAAACGAAACGCCTTTTTTGTTTGATTCAGGCGAAATCTTACGGCTATTGTTTGGATTTTGTTTTTATTTTCTCGCACTTTCCGCCTGTGGAATTCGCTTCCACATAGTTGCTTCCCCGACCGCTACAATCTCTAGGAGTTTAAATGTAAGGTCAATAGACACCTCCTAGCACATTAACTCACGTCCATTCTCTCAAACACTCTTCCAACCTACCCAACTCTCATCCTCAATATCCTTACCCGTTTATCACCCTCCTTCTGACATTTCCTATATCTAACCACTCTTTCCCATCAACTTCCCCTGTGTAACCCCCTAATAGTGTAATAGTGGCAGTGGAATGCCTTGCTTGGGGTGAAATGATTTTAAAAAATAATCGTGTGGCCGCAAACAAGGCATTTTACTGCCACTGTTGTGTAGGGGCTTACATAAAACGAATGTTATGAGAAAGAGTGACAGGTTACAGGGGGTATCAGGAAGATGGTATGAGAAGGAAGAGAATACTGTTGGGAGTGGGGTGAACGGAGAAAATAGCATGAGCGAGAGAGGATGCAAGATAGTGGAATTGGAGATGACTATTGACTTTACATTTGAATTCTTGAAGATTGTAGCTGTCGGGAAAGCGAGTATGCAGAAGGGAATTCCACAAGCGTGAAGTTTCGAGAAAAGAAGCTGATGGAATAGAATTTGCGTTTACAATTTATGAGTTCCACAGTAAAATGGTAGGACCTAGTTGCAAATCTTGTTGCTCGAGGAAATTCATATATAGGGGGTACCTAAGTTCATCGGAGCAGAAGCCGTGAAAGTATTTGTAGAAGAGACAAGGAAGCCACTCTGCTTCGGTGAGAAAGCAACTGTATCCTAGCTGCCAAGTCGGGATCGATCACATTACAGATTATCCGTTGGATTTGGTCAAGGACACCTAGGTGGATAGCAGGAGCACCCGACCAAATATGGCAGCAGTATTCAATGCACGGGCAGATGGTAATTTTTTGTTTGTTTCTCTTGACTGACTATTTCTTTCTTTCTTTCTTTCTTTCTTTCTTTCTTTCTTTGCATATCCTCAGTAATTTTTCATTTGTTAATCTTTCTCTCTCTGCAAAATATATTCCTTATGTCTTTCTTTCCTTTTTTTTCTTTCCTTTTTTCTTTTTTCCCTTCTTTCTTTCTTCTTAATTTATATTACATGTATATTATAATTTACATAGAAAAAAATCAATTTATTTTTATTTTTATTTTTTCCGGATATTTACTGAAACCATTTACACATTCTCATCACTGGACATTTATTTATTTGTGGACGACCTTATTCTAGAATTTTTTCCAAAAACATCTTGCATTCCAATAACGTAATAAAAAGAGATTAGGACACAGGCCGGGGTCTGATTAAACTTGGCTGGGTCAACCTGGGGAGAAGGTATGATGTTTTTAAAGGACCGAAACTGTCAATGAACCAGGGTAACATCACTGATGATGTGTCCTAACCGCATCTAAATGATGTATTTTTCAGATATATTATAAAATAATTCGTTTTTCACAACCAAACAAATAAGACAAACTAACAATGTAATTGATTCATAAAAAAACAATTCCATAGATTCAGAATTCCATCAATTGTTCAAGACGAATACCACTTATATTGGAGTAAGTAGGATTTTGAGGGTTTGGTTTATCTGTCTCGTTCATTATATTTTGCTTTTTTATCCATAGGTGGGGTAAAGTGTATATTCCATTCTTTCTTTTGAAAGTAGAGTTTTATTTCTTTGATGTTGGATGCAACCCAAGGCATATTTTGCTCATAGCAGGGAAAAAGATTTAGGTATTTTCTAAAGAAATTAGTTTGAGTAGATTATCAATTAAGTAGGAATTTTCAGTTGGTTAGCCAATTCATTTTTCGTTTTACTAACCGTCAGACTGATCCTCACTTCAGCTTCCCTTTCGTTCCATTGAACTGTTAAAATCCCCTGTTGAGTGTAGGGCCACCACTTTCACCACGTTATTGCTGTGCTTTTTGTCGCAAGTACATTTTACTGTATTTGTTTATGCTTTTGAGATGAGGCAGTATTTATATTATTTGTATTGTTCGGACAGTTGTCCTCATATTTAGTGTCATATTTACAATGCATATTTCCACTGCTGTACGTTCAGTTGTTGCTAAAGATTATGAAATGAACACTTTATTTCGATCACCGGAGTATAAATTATCATTCCTTAAGGACACATGGCCCAGTGGATATAGAGGTTGGTTAGTTCCAGTGATGTAACCCAAAGAGTTGTGCGTTCAATACCTGGCTACAGTAGTGGTGAACTTAGAGAGTTGAATTAAAGGGAGATAACAACATGGCATCTGGAAGTGGCATTGCACATTGAATTAAAATTATATACCCCAGTAATCGAAATGAAGGGTTCGTTTCAAAATTCCTAGCACCTGAAGAAGGCCGGAAAATACAATGGTCGAAATGTCGTAAACGTGGCAAGAAGGATGAGAACAACAGACCTAACAATATAAATAATATTTACTGAGTAGAGTGTCCAGCACCAAGCCCCACCGGTTCTTAATTCACGGTTGCCCATTTACTAGACTTGTTGTCAACCAAAGCTAGAGAGCTCAGCCTGATCTGCTATTAAACCCTTAGCATAGGGAGAAGGAATAGATTTATATCGCCGCTAGCTGTATATTATGTACGTGAACGAAATGAATTTGACCTGGATTTTAACTTGGCACTTCGATTCTAATTTGTAGATCAATAATCTACACGCGTGGTGAACATCCATAAACCCATGTACAGGATATATACAAGATGGTGCCTTTTATATTAGAAACTTTATACTGAATACACATAATAGTTATTTTTGATTTATTTATTTAATGAATATTAGTAAAAATTTTAATTAAATCAAATAATTATTTAAATATATTTATATTTAGTATTTGAATTCAAAATTAGTTTTTAAAGTTTAAAATTTACTTTTTTTAATTTTGAATATGCTGAAATATCTATACAATATATTTATTTACACTCTCTCGGCGTACTTGCATACTTTTCAAACCTAATAATTGTTTGAATCGCTAGATTTACGTATATATTTACAAAGAAATAAATGTCTCTCTGTAGGAAGCATGTCTGTAGAATATAGTCCGTATCCAAGCATAATTATGTACAGTATCATATTTATAAAAATAAAAATATTGCAAGTTGCTCTTGAACCAAAATCACCAATCATATTTGTTTAACGGAAAAAGATCTTATCGTATTTATAAAAACAATTTGCAAGTCGCTCTTGAACCAAAATCAACAATCATATTTCTTTAATGGAAAATGATCTTATCGTATTTATAAAAACAATTTGCAAGTTGCTCTTGAACCAAAATCACCAATCATATTTGTTCACTGGAAAATGATCTTATCGTATTTTTTTTAAAAAGTTGCAAGTTGCGTTAAACCAAAATCACTAACCATATTTGTTTACGGAAAATGATCTTATCGTATTTATAAAAAAAAGTTGCACGTTACTCTTGAACCAAAATCACCAATCATATTTATTTACTGGATAAAGATCTCTCTATTTTGATGTCCGATTCAAATACGTTAAAGGAAGAAAATTTGATGCTTTATAAGTTTCCGAGAATTCGGGATAAAGAATTTACTTTGAATCTCGCTGTGTTTGCTTAGTCATGATTTATTCACTTATATTTACGTAATGAATCTATATTTCATCACCAATATTTAACCTGTCTCTAAAATATAGTCAGTCAGTTAAGTACGTGATAGAGACTGGACAGATTTTCTCATCATAGGTTGCCATTACTTTTGGTGGTATAGAACCAAACCTGTCCTGCTATTCAACCCAAGGCTGGGGGAAGAAGTGACAGATTTTATATCCTTATCCTAGGGTATTTACACGTAACTGAATGCAATGAATTCAGGCAGAATTCGAACTCGCTCTCCAATTTCTCCTTTCGACCCAATATCTACTGCACCACAACGCACATCCAATACACATTTGATAAAAATTTGAAATTACTTCCATTAACTAAGTTCATTCAAATGCATTTTCCAAGCAGAAATATAACAAAAATAGTGGACACCTGAAGATGACCAGAAAATATTTAGCCTAAACCCTGTGTGCATAATGCTATAAACTATAGCAATCAAAGAATTCATCATGGCTAAAACCATAACATTATCCAAAGCCCCTAAGAAACTGACATAATAATCAAATCTGTCTATATTTCTGAGATTATGTTGGTTGGTTGTTTTGTTTTTATGGCATACCAACCTTGGCGGATCATTTATTGCCAACTAATATTTTTTTATTGCTGGTAATATCTTTTTCTTTTCAACAATTTATTGTTGTTTTTATATAAGTTTTGTGTCTAGTAATACTTTTTCTTTTCCGAGTCATTGGGGTTTGTTTTTAAGGGCAGGGTCCCCAAGTCCTACCCTTGTTATTTAACCAATAACTGGAGGGAAGGGACAGATTAATACCTTTCCCAAAGGTACCAGTGCTTAAGTGAATGCAGTGTATTCAACTGGAATTCGAACTCGTCTCACCGATTTCTCTTTCCCAGCCGATATCCACTGCACCACAACGCACATCCATCACTAAATGCTTACCGTACCTGGTATTCCCAAGCGGTCACCCATCTAAGTCCTGACCAGGCTCAACTTTGCTTAACTTCGGTGATCGAGCGAGAACCGGTGTATTCAACGTAGGCCGTAAGCACTGAGATTATGTATTTTGATTATTTACACTATTTACATTGTTTTGACTTTTGTCCTAACGTCATTGTCATATTCACGATTTTTCGGTCATTGTACCTCCCGGCCTTGTTCAGATGATATACGTTGGAGTATTATCTGAACAAAGACTGAGCGTACCACGGCCGGAACGTCGTGAATATGACAATAAAGATGAATACAAAAGTTAAACCAATCTAAATAGTGTACTTAAAAATCAAATGTTGAATCCATCTGATATTGTCTTTAAAGGATCTAAAAGTGAATGATGCTGCTCTTTGTAACAGTTTAATACTGCCTATAAGCGCTGTTTAATCAATCGTTGAAATCATCTCAGTTCAATGGCTTGATCAAGCAATCAAATACTATTTATTCAGATTTAACGGCAACGAATAGAAACGATCATCAAAGAGAAAAATATAATATAATACGCATGCAATATAGCCAAAAACATATATCAGATTATAGGCTTGAAATTTGTTCATAATTTCATATCTATAAGAATATCTGAAGGGTCAGGGCACATACAAGAAGAACATAGCCAAAAAATATATCTCAGATTAGAGGCTTGATGTATGTTTGTAATTTTATATCTATAAGAATAACTGCAGCAATATTGTTGAACAGGGAATCGATGGGATCGTGAAATCATAAATGATGCTAAAAGATAACATAGAATATTTATTGAGAGTCGTTGGGTCCCACATCCTGATGGAACATGTCATCTTGAAGAAAATAGCAATCAAAGAGTAGGACAATATTTCGAATAAGTTGGTTTTGAGACGATGAAATATTTTGAAGGCTTGTAAACAATCTTCTTTATTTGAGTTAATATCTAAGATGAATTAATGTGTCTAAAGTAACATGTCCTCTCTAATAATATAGCTATTAAAGATGAGAAAAATATTTCAAATAAGTTGGTTTCGTGACCATGAAAGATTTTTAAGGCTTGTAAACAAACTTCTGTATGCAATAATAGATTAACGTATCTTAGATTTAAGTGACAGTATACAAATGCTGATATTGTAAATTTTATATCAAACTAATATGTCTCTCTTTCGTTTTGTTTTCAGACACTCAAATATTATTTACTCGAGTTTAGCAACGTCTAACAGGATCGATCATCAAAGCGACGACCATAAAATAATGCGCGAGCAATATAGCCAAAAAATGAACCTCGGATTATAGACAGTATATAATTATTCGTAATTTCATGTCTATAATAATAGTAGCAGTATAGCCCGGAGTTGCTCGGGTGTAATGAAAGCTTTAAAACTAATTCATTGTCCTGGAGCTCAGACGTTTGGACGTTGGCACGAAAGACTAAAAAGCAATCGTTGTTTCCAGATAAAGCGAAATCGTAAACTGAAAGAAAAATGAATGGATGATTTTAATTTCTCGGTCTCGATATCAAATAAGATTTTTTCATCGTAAACTGAATTTTGAAGGCTAAATAAGTCCTCTGAGTAAATGGTATCATAGCTGAGACTAAGAACTACCATCATACGTACTTAGAGCTAAACCCGAAGCAAAAAATAAAATAAAAGGGCTGAAAAAATACAGACATACAGGCAGATAAACACACACACACACACAAACATCTGGCCTTATATATATATATATATATATATATATATATATATATATATATATATATATATATTTACGCTCTCACACCCTGATTGAGCACTCAGGAAGAATGGTACTCTTTGAAAAACAGTAGCTACTATGGCATGTACGCATTGCTCATTCTATAAACATGGATTAGAGCACTCTGGCTATTGGGCGCCTATAATGATAATATATTCGCTAAAAAGTCTGCCTTCTTCTACCGAACGCCCATAGGCCAGAGGTAGAATCGCCGACTGGCGCCAATTCAGTCGGGTTTCAATCCTGGGTTAAAAAGCAATCGGAGTCTAACTGTACTGATGAGATGTGATACAGCGAAACGGATCTGTCTGCGGATGACAATATATATATATATATATATATATATATATTATCGATTTTCTGCGCTATTGTAAGAACTGCAACCTTGAAACTTATGAATGTCATTTCTTATGTCTTTGTCTATGAGGGTATCAAATTTGATTAAATATATTTGAGAGAATATCTAAGCAATAATGAATTAATTTCTCTAAAGGAACATGTCATCTCGAAGAATATAACAATCAAAGATGAGAACAATATTTTTAATAAAAGGTTTCGAGATGATGAAGGCTTGTAAATAATATTCTATATTTGAATGAATACCTAAGCAATAATGAATCAATGTGCCTAAACGTACATGTCATCTTGAATAATAAAGCAATCAAAGATGAGAACAATATTTCGAATAAGTTGGTTTCGAGATGATAAAAGTTTTTTTTTAGGCTTGTAAACAATATTGAGTATTTGAGTGAATATCTTAGCAATAACGAATTAATAAGCCTAAAGGAACATGTCATCTTGAATAATAAAACAATCAAAGATGAAAACAATATTTCAAATAAGTTGGTTTCAAGATGATGAATGTTTTTTTAAGGCTTGTGAACAATATTCTATAAGGAATGATAAATTACTATGTCTTAGATTTAAATAAAATTGTACAAACGCTGATATTGAGAATTTTATATCGAACTAATATGTCTCTTTCTTTTCAACTCTTTCTTTTTTCGTTTTTCTGTTCTTTGTCTAGCTTTATTTCTGTCTGCGCTCCTCACGTTTACTATTTTTCGATCACTCCTCATTCGCCGAAATATCAACACCAGCAACCAGTTACCTTGCGGAAATGTATTAAATTTGACGCAGCCTCAGGAAGTAAACCGCAATTATTCTTCCATTTTCATCGCGTCCATCATTTTTAATTTTCGTGGGAATTAGCGAGCGTGATTTTTTTTTAATCATTGTTATCAATTTGAAATTTCATTTTATAAACGTTTAAGTTGGATTATGGAAGTTCTACAAACAGATTAATTCAAACTCATGCGATTGACGACAAAATTGCCGGGCGTAGTCAGAAAAAAAAAGATCAACCATCATAATTATCATCATTAACATCTATATCATTAAAACTGTCATAATTTAACTTCAAATACTGTTGCTAATGATCGTTTTGCACAAGCTAACTTATTATTTGTTCTCGTTAAGCTTTCGCGCTAGTAACAAAGGATCAGGTGACACCAAGTCTATGAAGAATGTTCATCACATTAATCTACACTATCTCAAATTAAATTATCCAAGTAAAGCCTCTTGTAATAACATTGGTTTTAAAAACGTATATTCATTTTTTTTATTATAAACTTATATTAATTTGGTAAGTGCACTAAAGCTTATAACAAATTATGTTATCAGAAATGAATCATTCAGTTAAATGTCATACATGATAAACACTTGGGTGATCATGTCTTTTTTGGTACATGACTGACTAGGCAGAATATTTCCTTGCAATAGGTTACTTTCTGCCGTAGAGTGGTTGCCAACCAAGGCTATAGAACCTAATCTGTCCTGCTATTTAACCCATAGCTGAAGAGAGAAGCCGTGAATTCATGCCTTTTCCTAAGAGTATTTTCGAGTAAGTGAATGCAAAAAATTCTACTGATATTCGTACTTGGCTCTCCAATTTCTCGTCTCAAACCGATATCTACTGCTCCACAATGCACCTCCAGAAATGCATGCATTCTTATATTTGATTCTCTGGGATTTTGTTACTTCAACCGATTGATATTCATCGTATTATGAGTTTGAGTTTTGTTTAATGGTATATCAACCTCTGTGGTTATTTAAGGCCAAAAAGTGGGGTTCTAAGGTGTTTTTTAAATGTTCGCTTATAGTGAAAATGTCAGTTTAGTCAGATTTTGAAGAAAAATAGTAAATTTTTACTATAAAACTGAAAATGACTTCTAGTTTGTATTCATAATTGTATTGCTAGCAGTAATTTTTTTCCTTCAAAAATGTATCAAGCCGAATAATTCTTTTCTCATTCAAAAATGTCTTACGGTAATAATTGTTTCCTTAAACATTGTCGGTATCATTTTTTCTTCACAAATGTATATTTTCTATAAAAATTTATTTTTATGTATATATTTCTATAACAGTCTATTTTTATAATTTCATATTGTTTTGACCTCAATTTGAGCGTTAACTATTTGCCCATAACTTGGACCCTTACAGGTGCTACCACTCTGGGACAATGGTAATTAAGATATGGTTCTATGCTCCACACAACTTCCAAATCAGAAGCCATGCTCCGAGATGCAGTTTACCGTCATACCCAGGACCCTTATCATATTATGAGTAAATACATAAAGTATAAAGATACTATTAGTCAAATAAGTTCTTTATAATATTTCTTAATAAGAAAGCTTATATTAAGGAATTAAAGTATGTCCAGAAACTATTACCAGATATGGTAATAATTCCTGGACATACTTTAATCATATGGAAAATAAATCAGCTAAGTATATAGTGTATATTGTTCTAAAAAATATTATATAGTCAATATTTTTTTTATAGAAAACATTCCGTGATATATTCCGTCAATTAAATCAGTTCAGATCTTTAAAGCGAAATCTCGCTATACTACAGAAAAGGTATAATTTCCTTAATGCTTTTATTATTTCATTAGTAATAACTTTCTATTTCCTACTTTGTGGAACGCTCTCCGCAGATGATGATTCGTATACTACTACAATCTCAAACTCTTGTAAATAATCAATCGTATTTTGTCTTGAATGTCTGTCCTTGGTATGACGGTAAACTGCATCCGGCAGCAAGTCCTCTAATTGGGAGGTTATGAAAAGCTCTTAATTGCTGTTGTTCACAGGGCTACCCTGACCCGGATTTGTTGCACCTGTTACGGTGCCAGCTATGGGCAAATAGTTAATCCCCAAACTGAGGTCAAAACACTATGAAAGTATAAAAATAGACTTTTATTGAAATATATACGTAAAAATTGACTTTTATAGAAAAATATACATTTTTGAAGGAAGAATATTAGCAATAATACATTTTTGTAAATTGCTATAGTACATTATTATTATCAGCAATACAATTTTAATAAAAACTAGAAGACATCTTTAGTTTTTTAAAATAAAAAAATTATCAAAATCTGACTAAATCAACTTTCCCGCTACAATCGAACATAAAAATAATACCTTAAAAATTTTTCGCATAAAATAACCAACAGCGGTTGATATGTCACTATACAAAACTGTGTCCTGAATCTCCTAATTATCGTGCGTCCATAAAACAACCCCGTTCAGAAGGCCTCAATTTTGAGTAGATCTTGGGCAGTGTATTGGATTAACAATAGAGTGAAGATAGTTGAATTGGAGGTATACAGTGCAAAAGAAAATTATCATAATTTTTCTCCAACTCATAATGCTGATGATCGCCTTCCACAAATTATAATGGTCGACACAAACTTTGGTTATTTGCCGAAAAACATCTTTCTAATCTAATTTTAATAACTGAATACAAAAATTGCATTCATTTTTCTACATCACATAATATTTTTTTATGGACAAGATGTTTTGGCTTTGTTCTCAAATATGCTTATTTTGGCCATTGAATAACTCATTATTGAATGACTCATTTTGGCCATTGAAGAACTCATTGCTGAATGACTCATTTTGGCCAATGAATAACTCATTGTTGAATGACTCATTTTGGCCAATGAATAACTCATTGTTGAATGACTCATTTTGGCCATTGAAGAACTCATTGTTGAATGACTCATTTTGGCCATTGAAGAACTCATTGTTGAATGACTCATTTTGGCCATTGAATAACTCATTGTTGAATGACTCATTTTGGCCAATGAATAACTCATTGTTGAATGACTCATTTTGGCCATTGAAGAACTCATTGTTGAATGACTCATTTTGGCCATTGATGAACTCATTGTTGAATGACTCATTTTGGCCAATGAATAACTCATTGTTGAATGACTCATTTTGGCCATTGAAGAACTCATTGTTGAATGACTCATTTTGGCCAATGAATAACTCATTGTTGAATGACTCATTTTGGCCATTGAATAACTCATTGTTGAATGACTCATTTTTTCAACAGGAAGTGGCTGAGAACAGTGAAATATCCCTATTTTTTGTTTTTATGGGACAGTCGTGCCAAGGATCAACACTGACAAATATCTGAGTGATCTACTCGAGAGATTTTGACTGTGAGAGAGAAAAATGTTGTATGTGCTGCACTTGTACGGTTGTTTTTTCAAATTTATCATTGAAGTGTTTGGGACTTGAGCATTGAAAAGATTAAGGCAGGAGTTTTCAACGGACCAAACAGCACAAAACTTATTCTAGAGAAAAGCTTAGTAAGTAATTTATAAGGGAATGCTTTTACAAGATTGGTACTAACATGAGCATCAAAATTTATTTCGTCATAGACAACTGGAAATATTCCCCGAAAACTATGGGACGTCAACAATGAACAGTGTGAACGATTCCATCAGGACATCGAATTAAGGGAGGAAACGTACTAAGGGCGTTGGGACATCAGAATGATGGCAGACTACTATCGGGACATAAAAAGTGACATTATACACTGAAGTGTAGGGAGCTGGTTAATGTTTCTTTTGTTCGGCCTTGTGTCTTTCTCAACCAAACTCCCTACAGCTTACAAGTTTTATATTGAATAATATTCCTCAAAATTATTATCAGAAGGTTGGTCGTCGGCAGGTTGGAATATGTAGAATTAGTGCAGAAGAGTAGAATAATATAACATACACTTTGAATGTAAAATAGAAATTTATTAAAAGATGGAATAACAAGAGTTGTAGAAGTTAATGTTCAATTATAAAGAAGTTATGAGTAGAGTTTGTATTCAGTGATAAAGTTGATGAATTAAGAGTTCGTACTAAATGATTGAAGCAGTAATCGTTGAGATAGATCAAGACAGATAGAGGACAATGTCCGGGTCACTTGAATTTGAGAGTTACATCTTAGATGTGTGCCAGCAACCGCCTCCTCTGAACTGACCGTGACCGGTTAGAGACCATCCTTAAATATTGAATAGTCACGTAGTGTAGATCAGTACCGATTCTTTTTTATTTAGCTATGGAAAAACCGTTTCTCTTACTTATTTTGAATTTTGCGATTTGATGACCAATCAGGATCCAAAGTTCCAATACAGGTCCGTAAAAGGAATTTGATATTTATTTATTTTTGGTTTACCTCCAGAACTTCTGCGTTGAGCCAGATGCGTAAAGACCAGTTTTGGTCATTTGCTTTCTGGATCTCTGAGGGCAAACATCCGGTCCCTCGCTTGCTCGGTATCACCACAACAACAGCATTCCTAGCAGTCAAAACAGAGAATGTTTCTACCAAATTTTTCAAGTTTTTTAAATTATTTTTTTATAATCGTTTATACATTCGTAAAGGTACCAAAGAGATTAGCTCATAAGAAATAATTTCCTTCAAATAATTATAGAAAATGCCCAAGAAAAATTCCGTTACGTTGGGTAGAATATCATTGATACCAGGATCCCTGGTCAAGACCCGATAACATCGCAGATTTCTTTGGATTTTTATCAGCATCCCTAAATACATAATAGAAATACCAGACCAGATGTTGTTTTATATAGATAGATTAGATAGTAGACATTTTTTAGGATAATTAGATATTTAATTACGTTCAGGTAATTTGACAATTTTTAACACTATTTCCGTTGGATTTAGTTAAATCTAATCCTTATACTTAATTAATCAATAATATTATTCAGCAAAAATTTTTATTATAAAAAGAAACGATTTCAAATAATTAGCTGTATGGGTAGGTTTTGAAGGCGATCACAATCCGTTTAGTGGTATAAAGGAAGGTAAAGTTGCTGAGTGTTATCTATTTATTATTCATTAATATTTCGAAATCAAAATCTCATCTTCAGATTGGTAGCTGAGCTAGTTTTCACGTCCGTTCGTGGACCGGGCCTTTCAACGAATGGTCATCTTTCGCTGCTACTGCTGTCGTTAATTGTAGTGTGTGTGTGTGTGTGTGTGTGTGTGTGTGTGTGTGTGTGTGTGTGTGCACCTGTAAGTGTGTCAATGAATGTATGTGTGTGTGTATTTATGGTTCATATATATGTGCGTTGACCGATAGTCGGATTTGGCTTTTTCGCATCTATGTTAAAATCATAGAAAAGATTATATACATATATATAATAACGTTATGTTCATGACAAAATAACCTTTTGTTAATAACTAAATAATTACGTTAACTTAATAACTAAATAATAACGTTTACTTAATAACTTTGTGTAATAATTTTGTTCGCTTTAATTAAGTATTGATTTCATTTTATTTAGTAGGTAGTAATTAATTACGTCGTAATTTGATGGGGTTTAGAGATTCATTTCTTTATATTTTGATAATACTTTCATTATTGTTTTTAATAATAATGCTACCATGAGCAAATATATACAAAGATAGAAACGGGCGTAAGAGAGGGATGTGTATTGTCACGGATCTATTTAACTTGTACAGTGAGAATATTTTGAGGACCCTATATGTTATGCCAGGATTTGTCATCGGAGGCCACAATTTGAACAACATAAGATACGCAGATGTCCCAGTGTTGATTGCAGACACTGAAAGGAAAGTGCAGGATCTCCTGCAGAAGATAGCTGAAGAGAGTGATAAGAAGGGACTACAAATAAACACCAAGAAGAGTAGCCCAAAGGGCCAAATACAGGTGGAGATGTTAAAATCAAGCAGATGCGGAAATTTAAATATCTGTGAAGTGTTCTAACTGAAGAGAGAAAGTGCGACACAAACATCCAAAGGCGAATTGGCATAGCGAAGGATGCGTAGAAGTTAATGTTCAATTATAAACTTTAGTAAGAAGTTATGAGTAGAGTTCGTATTCAGTGATATGGTTGATGAATTAAGAGTTCGTACAAAATGTTTGTAGCAGTAACTGTTGAGATAGAGAAGGAGAAAGAGAGAAAGAGAGAGAGCGAGAGAGAGAGAGAGAGAGAGAGAGAGAGAGAGAGAGAGAGAGAGAGAGAGAGAGAGAGAGGACAATGTCCCTGTAACTTGAAGTTGAGAGTTACATTTTTGATGTGTGTCAGCAAACTACCTCCTCTGAACCTACCGGGACCGGTTAGAGACATCCTTAAATATTGAAAATCACGTGGGGTGGCTCAAAGAAACGATTTTTTCTTTAGCTATGGAAAAACCGTTTTCTGACGTATTTTGAATATTGTGATTTGATGACCAATCAGGATCCAGAGTTCCGCTACAGATCCGTAAAAGGAATTTGATATTTGTTTATTTTTGTTTACATCCAGAAGGTATTAAGACACAAGAAACTTTCACTAGAAAGAAAGAAGAGAGAACTGGATTGATATGTGATATCAGTTCTTCATTATGGCAGTAAATGTTGGACAATATCAACAAAGATGAAGGTAAAACCTGAAGCAGCTGAAATGTGGTTCTACAGGAGGAGGATGCGGATAACGTGGACCGAGCATATGAGCAATGACGAGGTGTTGGAAAAATGAAAACAAAAAGAAAACTGATATTGTGCATCAGTAAGAGACAATTGAAGTGCCTGGGACAGGCAATGAGGAAGGAAGGCTTGGAGAACCTGATACTAACAGGCCAGATAGAGGGAAAAAGAAACAGAGGAAAGCAGCGGATAACATATTTGAAGAGCCTGAGCAGATGGATGACGAAAAGGGGGATGCGAGACGTTACAGGAGAATGCGTGCTAAGAGCCACCAGTGATAGGAAGACGTGAAGTGCCATGATCGCCTACGTCGTGAAAAGACAAGGCATATAGAAGAAGAAGACCATGAGCAAAGCAAAATAGCAACTTGGTGTAGATAGAGTGCGCTATAGTTTAAGAGTTAAGAGTCACATTTTGCGAGGATATGTGAGGAAGATAATTGTTAAAGGTAACAGTTTGAAATTGTAGTCATCAGGGAAGCGTACTCTTTGGAGTCGCTTACGCAATGTTCAGGGCATGGTGGGTCTTAGCCATCATTGTTAGAACTGCTCTAATTATACACTAGTTGCTAAATGCATTAAGGTCATGTAAGTAATAATTATAATATATAATAATACATTATAATTCGTGTATATTTCTTATATGAGTTTATATTTACAATATTTACATTTTTCGGACTATTGTCTCCGTCGTTATTGCCACGTTTACGACGTTTCGTTCTCAGCACCTGAAGAATGCCGGAGCGTAAAACGGCCGAAACGTCATAAACATGGAAATGATGATGAAGACAATAGTCCGAACTTTGTAATAACAAGTACTAATTATAAAATATATTAATTTCGTGAAGATTTTTCAATTAGCAAATGCATTATTTATAGTGATTTCAAGTTTAGTTCAAAATCCATAATTAAAAAGTAATTTCATTAATATTTATTTACTAAATCTATTGTTTAGTATTTTTCTATAGATTTGTAATAACTAAATTGAAATTCATACAAACCTTTCATTCACACAATTTTATCATACTTTCTCTAGCTTATAAAGTTTTTTTACATCTATATTTTTAATTAATTATCATATCATGGTTAAATAAAAAAATTAAACATATTTAACAGATCTAATATTTTAATTTTCACATATATTGAACAATGAAACAACTCAATAACTTTCGTAATTATATATATATATATATATATATATATATATATATATATATTGTTTAATTACTTAATTGCTGGTCTTAAGATTATACCAGTGCTCATTTGTATTAAAATGCTTATAATACAATTATATTGTTGAACTTTTTAATATTTTCCATTTGTAAATGATTTATTACGCGGCTTAGGTTTTTACCATGAGTAACGGTAAAATCAGTTATTGCAAATCGACTGAAGACACCACTCATGATAGAAACCTAGGCTGCGTAATAACTCGTTTACAAATGGAAAATATATATATATATATATATATATATATATATATATATATAATTTCAATATATTGTAAATTCTTACATATTTTAAAATACACGTTATTAAATTTTTCAATATGCATATTTATAGAGTTAATAATAAATAAATGATGCGTAGCATTTTTGTATCATTAATCTTCATTCCGATCTCATTTGTCTGTCTATTTTATTTTGGTTTTATCCGTCTATTAATAATTATGAAAAACGTCCTATTCGACTATCGAGAACTATGAAGCATTCTATAGTATTTTTGCCTTTATCACTGTTTCCATTGCAGCTATTAGTAACATTTATCTCTCACATGAACCCCTACCCCAACATTTGCATTATTATCGTCATTATCTCTCTGTCCGATTTTCTTCTAATTACGATGTTTGCGGGGCAATTTTTAAAGTGGATATTTTTAAAAATTTGCCCACAAGGTTGAAATTATGAATCACTCAAAAGACGAAACAAAATATTTTGTTACATCAAATCTTTGACGCTCCCGTCGCGTTGTTTTTTAAAGTTCATATTGTTTTATTAGCGAATTTTCAGTCTGTGAGAATCTCGTGTCTTTCACACGAGATCAAGTGAGAAGCAATGGTCGCCATAACTCGGGGATATTGTATTCGAGATGATACTAATAACGGTATCGTGTTAAGTTCAAATTATTCTGCTAGTCGTTAACTTCATATTCCAAGAATATATTTTGGCTCAGAATTCAGAAATGTACAGATATTTTTTTTAAAGTTTTAACCGCTTTATTTTTTATTTTAAATGGTGAGTAAACGGTTGTTTTTATCATTAGAACGGTGAGAACAACCGCTTCAAAGCTGAAATTAATTGTTAAAAAATTAATTGATTAAAAATTTCTTCAAAAGAATTTAGGTAATTAGATATCTTGAGTTCACAAATTGTTATCACATTTCGTAGTCCAGATAAGAGTTTCATTTAAAATCTTTTTTGATGTTGCGGTGCAGTGGATATCGGCTCGGATCGAGAGATTGGAGTGCCGAGTTCGAATTCCAGTTTAATTTGTTTTATTCACTGACACGCAAGCACCCTTTCAAAGGTATGAATCCGTCTTTTCTCCCTCTAGCTATAGGTGAAATAGAATTAAATATTGCGTTCTATAGCCTTGGCAACCAGTCTACTACAGAATTTATTGGCAACCTATTGCCGGAAAATCTTCTGTCCAGTCAGTAAGTTTCTTTCGAGACATGATTACCTAAGCGTGTATCACGTTTAAGTAATAGTGGAATGAAAACATCTTCATTATATCATTAAATTACCTTCGAATGGCATGTGCTATCCATTTTAATTGTTGCTATTATTTAACGTCTTCATGTGATAAGGTTGTTACTATTTGCTAAACAATTGTGCGATGTTTTTAAGGCGAATATAAACTGCAAGAAAACCGAATGCATGGTCTTCAGCAAAAATGGCAGCCTAAAATGCCAATTACAGGTGAGGGACTCTAAAATCAAGCAGGTACAAAAATGTAAATACCTAGGAAGCGTTCTAACAAAAGACGGAAAGTGCGACACAGAGATCGGAAGGCGAATTGGCATGGCGAAAGAAGCATTCCAGAAGTTGAGTAAAGTATTAAGAAACAGAACAATTTCACGAGAAACAAAGAGTAGAGAATTGGATTGCTGTGTGATGTCGGTTTTTCAATATGGCAGTGAAACTTGAAGCAGCTGAAATATGGCTCTACAGAAGGATGCTGCGGATATCATGGACCGAGCATGTGAGCAATGACGAGATTTTAGAAAGGATAAAGACGAAATGAAAATTAATAATAAGCATCAGGAAGAGACAACTAAAGTTCCTGGGACATGCTATGAGGAAAGAGGGCATGGAGAACCTGATTCTAACAGGCCAGATAGAGGAAAAATAGACAGGAGAAAGCAGCGGATAAAATATTGGAAGGACCTGAACAGGTAAATGACAGAACGAGGGTTGCATGGTACAACAGGAGAAAGCGTGATAAGAGCCACCAGGGACAGATAGATGAGGATAGCCATGATCTCCTACGTCCTGAAAGGACATGAGACATTATAGAAGATATCTCATCCGATCTAGTTATAATTGTCTGGTTACATTCAAACTCTCGAAAACCAAACTAGTTACATTACACCATCTATAATAGGAACCTGAAATATCACAAATTACGGACCGATGTTTCCTCAGGGTGACCCCATGCCTTGAGCGATACTTGGGATTCGTACTCAACGAAGACCTCAAGTAGATCTTACATACAATCCATTGCAAATAATGAAGCGAAAAGGCTCGGTTCCGTCTCCCGATTTTGTAAGTTACGGACTACTCGTGCTATCCTTTACCTTGAAAAGAGGTGTAAATGGATGTGGTGTTATCTTTAGCAAGATAGTCTTGCTAGAACCTTTTACAACTGTTCGATCCTCACAGGGTACCTCATACTTTCGGCTTTGTGCGACATCTAAGCGGCGCTTAGAAAATCATAACTGCCTTGACAAGAGGTAGGTCAGGACTAAAATAAAGTTCTGTTGTCTTATTTCCAGTTTCGATAGATTCAAAACACTTGTCTGCTTACTTTTAGGTTTAAAATTAGTTTCCACCCTGCCGCACCTCACTCACAGACGAAACGTCCCAAGCCTTTCACTTCGACGCGGAACAATCAAACGAACTACAATGTTGTTATGTTGTGTGCATTATAGCAAACTACACTCAATCCTTGCGTATACTAGTGTCGAGAAGTAAGTTTCACTCGAGCAGAAGAATGTTCCCAGAAGAATGTTTTCCCGATTACTATAATCTTAACCTTTTCAAGTCCAGTTCTAACCGTTTTCTTTGTAATTCCCTACCTCGAGTGGATCTCGGGCCTTTATAAAAAGTGAACCTCCCCTTATTTATTTTGATACATATTACTCTAGATTGACATAGAGAGAGACAGACATACCGAGTAACCCGTAATGACGTAACATTCGTAAACTAGAAAATAATAGACAGTTCATATACCTAGAAAACACATCAAGCTAAAAACATAATTATTTGATAATGGCGGACGAGACTGAGAATACAAAGCAACCTCGTTTTCACTGAAAGAAAAGATAAACATTGGGTTTAGTTTTTATTTATTGTCTATTTCGGTTCTTATTCTAATTTGATTTTTTGTTTTATTCGGCTTATTAAAAAACATATATTTCTTTATCTTCAATTATTAGATGTTTCTATTATTTTTTTTATAAAATACTTTTCACTTTTATCGTTTTATCATACGTTTATACTCGACATTTTTATTGATATTCTTTCGCTTCTGTTCTCTATTTTTCCTTCTTGTCTAGCTTCTTTCTTAAACCGTCCTTTCCTTTTTTATGCATAAACAAAACTCGAAAGAATTTGTCCGTTTTTTTTTCCTGCCGTTCGCTCATTAACAATTTTTTGTAATTGTCGCCAACTTATTCTTTTTTTCAATTATCCCTTTGAGTTACTAAACAGAAAGAAAAATATTCTTCGCTAATACAAAAAGATCTATCCAAAATAACATTGCAATAGAAAAAAATTAGAGGAATAGAAACGAAGCGAGTAGATACGCAAAATATCAATGGGGAAAGGTGTGAACTGACCGTTCAATAACACGTCATCCAGTGTAATTGGCCGTCGGCCATCTTGGTCACGCGATGTTTTTCATAAGAGTTAAAAGCGTCTATTGTGTTCTTAGGGTAGAGAAACTTTTTATAAACTCGCCAGTATAAGATATGGATTACATCTAATTAACTTCATAATTTTATAATATGTAACTCAGAGAGAAAGAGGGATAGAATGTGTAAGAGAGAGAAGGCGAAGGAGTGTGTAAAAGAGACATCAAAAGTATGTGAGATAATGGGAGAGAGCAAATGAGCGTGAGAAAGATACAAAGAAATGGAGAGACAAATAATAAGCGGCTAGTAGTTTTCCGCGCACCCCTGGCTGCTAGGGACATTTGTGTCTGTTCAAAAACCACAAATCCCTTATGTGGATTATACTTAAGCTATGGTCTATGCTGTGAGGTATTAGTTACAGATTCTGAGAGGGCACACAATCAGGCCTAAATAAGAGTTTGAACGAATCCATTACTCTTGAACTTCAGTCACGATATCTTCTTTCTCCATATATATGCTGTTTGTTTGTTTGTTTCAATGTTTAACGACCTATCAATCCTTATGGGATAATTTTAGGTCATAACCAATGATTTTGGGTAAGGTTATTTTATTTTCCTTTTCGAGTATCAAGACTTAGCGGGATTTGTTTTTAAGAGCAGGGTACCCAAGTCCTACCCTTGTTATTTAACCCATAACTGGAGGGAAGGGACAGATTAATACCTTTCCCAAGGGTACCAGCGCTTAAGTGAATGCAAGATAATAGAATTCGAACTCGGCTCACCGATTTCTCTTTCCGAGCCAATATCCACTGAACCACAATGCACATCCGTCACTAAACGCTTACAGCACCTGGTATTCCCAAGTGGTCACCCGTCTAAGTACTGACCAGGTTCAACGTACTACACAATGCCTTCACCACTATAAACAAATCTGTGTGGATGTCTTACTAAGGTTAGACCCTCATACATCGAAATCGATGGGAGAGTCCATAATATATATATATATATATATATATATATATATATATATTTATGCGCTTTTTTGTTAGTTGATTGCTCGTGTCGGGGTTTTTTCTTTGGGCTCCGTGCGGACTCGATCTGAGCTCTTTTGACTGATGTTCATGTACTTAGCTCTTTCTTTCTTAAAACAATTTTTCCCTTCTTCGTAGATTCGTGGGAGGTTTTTCGACACGAGTATAGTTATTATCTTTTTTATGTGTTTATATGTGTATGTGTCTGTGTGTATGTGTCTGTGTGTGGGCTTATCTACGATTATGCATACACATATATTAATGCACGTAGACATCCACATACACGAACAATATATATATATATATATATATATATATATATTGTTTCGACATTGAAAGAACAATGTCTAACCTAAGATATTGTTCTTTCAAAGTCGAAACAAAATTTACAATTTTGTAGTAGATTTTATTTTGGTCATGTTCTGAAATATAATTTATAATAAAATATTCATAACCCTATTTCTATATTGAGCATTAAATTAATTTCAAATTAATATTTTGAACGTTGTAAATATTTTCTTCGTTACTTATTCATATATATATATATATATATATATATATATATATATATATATATATTTGTGTGTGTGTGTATGAATTTAGCGTGTTCTATACATAGTAAACAAACATCAGTAGCTAAGAGTGCTCAATTTATTGTCGAAGAACAATGTGTTAAAATGTATACCCATATGAACAGTTTGTTTCATGCTTAGGTTGAATCTTCAGGCGACGTGTATTGGGTTTTAGTTTGGTTATTTTTATGTACTAGTCAACGGTGTGTTGTGGGTAATCAGGTTTCGTATATTATCCTAACGGTTATTTTGATGAGCTGATACGTAGCACACAATTCAACGTATTTACTCTTCTGATAAACCCTTTTTTCTATTTGCCCTTGGCATTAAAAACCTTCTTCCATAACACGAGATTTAGTTTTCCTCATAGCATTTCCTTTTAATTTATTATTTCTAGTATACATATCATCTAGAATTGCCGTTACCACAAATGTTTCGCGTTTCTACAGAAACCTGCTAAGAAGACTATAGCTCAAACATGTGAGCAACGATCAAGTTTTAGAGAAAATGGTAACAAATTGGACGCTTATACGTAGGATCAGGAAAAGACAGTTGAAATTTGTAGGATACATATCGAGGAAAAACGGCCTTGAAAATATGATGTAAATGTAAATGTATCCTGTTGGATTCCATCAGACTTCAAATCTTCTCCTTTGTTATGTGCCATGTCCTTTCAGGACGTAGGCGATCATGGCTATCCACATCTATCTGACCCTGGTGGCTCTTAGCATGCTTTCTACTGTTGCACGATGCAACCTTCCTTCCGTCATCCACCTGATCAGGTCCTTCAAATATGTTATCCTCTGCTTTCCCCTGTCTCTTTTTCCCTCTATCTTGCTTGTTAGTATCAGGTTCTCCAAGCCCTCCTTCCTCATTGCATGTCCCAGGAACTTTAGTTGTTTCTTTCTGATGCTTATTATTAATTTCCATTCCGTCTCTATCCTTTCCAAAATCTCGTCCTTGCTCACATGCTCGGTCCATGATATCCGCAGCATCCTTCTGTAGAGCCATATTTTAGTTGCTTCAAGTTTTTTCTTCTTCTTCGAAGATATTGTCCAACATTCACTGCCATATTGAATAACCGACATCACACAGCAATCCAGTACTCTCCTCTTTGTTTCTAGTGAAATTGTCCTATGTCTTAATACTTTACTCAACTTCTGGAATGCTTCTTTCACCATGCCAATTCACCTTCGGATCTCAGTGTCTCACTTTCCGTCTTCTGTTAGAACTCTTCTAAGATATTTAAATTTATGTATCTGCTTGATTTTAGAGTCCATCACCTGTAATTGGCATTTTAGGCTGCCATTTTCGAAGATATTGTCCAACATTCACTGTCATATTGAAGAAGATCCTCAGCTGCCAATTTTTGTTCATCTAGAATTATGGAGGTGCCTTCATATACCATTGCATTTTCAGCATAGATACCCAGAAAAGGTCGACACACACTCTTAGGCATATCAGTTATCTACAGTAAAATGAAGGATGGTCCGAGGAAAAAGCGAGTAAACGAGAAAGCGAGACAGACTGCACCGAAATATTTCCGATGTGTGTATTTTCGACTCTAATTAGTCTGATTTATGTTTGCAAGGAGCATTTGCTGAAAGCATTTCGATACTTTTCATCATTAATTACGCTATCTTTTATTTTTCTGCCCATTGCTAATCGATCTTTACTTATCTGAACGATTTATATATTTTGATAATATGCACAGATTTCCGTCGAATAATCTTATATGTCATTAATGACTTGTCATATACACAAGTCTACATCGCTAATTATCTTCAACGATTATGTTATATATTCGTAAATATATCAATGTATTTTCCGGGATTTGAATCTTCTAAGTTCAAATTCTTGTTTATATAGTATTATTAAATAATACACAATAAAATATTGCTTGTTGTGTAAGTGTATAGATTATAGATATGTATTCCTTAAATTCAATTGGTACTAGCTACACACACGCACAAATAAAGACGTATATGTGTGCACATATATGGGTTTGTATTTTCTTAAAAATCAACTCGTGTACTATATATGTGTATCTTCATCAGATTTCTTCACACACACACACACACACACAAACACACACACACACACACACACACACACACACACACATATATAGTTATACGAAGAAATAAATATATAAATGGGAGTACACAAATCTATAAAAATATTGTTCAGCTGTTAAAAAGCAGTGCTCAATGTAGTATGAAGTGACCTATACATACATACATACATACATATATATATATATATATATATATATATATATATAGTAAAGTTTTGTAATTTGCTTGAAGCATTGTGTATGTTAGGTATATGAAGGCTGTCACAGTGCGTTTAGTAAAATAAAGGAAGGTAAAGACGTTTTTGGGTATTACCTATTTATTATACATTAATATGTCGAGATAAAATCTCATCTTCAGAATGGCAGAAGAGATGAGATTTTGATCTTGAAATATTAATGTATAATAAATAGGTAATACCCAAAAACGTCTTTACCTTCCTTTATTTTACTAAACGCACTGTGACAGCCTTCAAGACCTAACCACACACACACACACACACACACACACACGCACATATATATATATATATATATATATATATATATATATATATATATATATATTGATTGTCCATCGTCAATGGTACGGTCCCGAGATTGATATTTCATGTAGTTATCAGGTACATATAACAAACGTACAGTTTAGTAGATTTTTGCTTAATTTCACTCCATGCCGTATGGAATTAAAATCGTATAAATTTAGGCTACTCTTTTTAATATACCAAGAGTAATATTAAAATAAACAAATATTAATTGGAGATGTAATTAAAATTTTAAACATAAAATTTTAAAATTATAATCATAAATTAAAAAATCATTAAAATGCAAGGAGATACAATCAAAGGGGCATAATTCACAAACATTATTATAATATTTGCGTGGCAAAGAAAAAAAAAGCTCGAAATTAATGGAGTGAGAAAGGATGAGGCAAAGGTATAGACGAATCTGTATCAATCAGAGTCTAAGAATTTAAGTAATTATTTTTTTGTAGTCATGAATTCAGTTTTTGTAAAATAGATTAGGGTTATTTATACGGTTTTTCTAAAAGGCATAATTTACTCTGGTTTTCTTTTCTATTGCAAGATTTTGTTTTAGCGATGATTTTTTTAAAATCATATCATCACGAGCAAGGTGGTAACGCCACTGATGCGCAGGGGATACGTAAGAGTGAAAAGACTGGAAAGAGAAAGCCGGAAACCACATCCTAAACAGGGAACAAGGGATGAGCCTCTTCATTTGTTTAATAGACGTGGGTGGAGTGTGAACCGGGCGATAGTTTAGTCTATCTACTCCAATATTCCAGGTAATGCTTATTATTGTTTTTAATTTCCCATAACAAATGGATAAAGAATGCTTTTGCTATTTTTACTGTTGTTTAAACATAATATGTGTTTGGGAAAGCGAAATTTCCATATGTTAGTAGTTGATCGAATGAATGTCAGCTCTATAAATAATACTTTAGGACACACACTTGCCATTAATCCGGCAATTATTTTAGAAGAGTCATTGTTATGAGTAGTAGGGTAACTGAGATTGTTTACTTTGTCCAAGTATTCATTTGATATCATATTATTATGTTGCGAAATATATTTATCTTTGTTTTTAAGTCAACTGTAGCTGACATAAGTTGAATACACCGGTTCCCATTCGATCACCGAAGTTAAGCAACATCGAGCCTGGTCAGTAGTTAAATGGGCTGCTATTTGGGAATACCAGGTGCTGTAAACGTAAGGACCAGAATGGGCCAGCGGTTCTCCAGGTTTGGGAGTTGGGTGCAGGGTTAACAACCCTGCCCCGCAAAAAAACAGTTTGTTACAGCAACAAAAAGTTGCTGCCCTATGCGCCATTGGGTGTGATGGATGACAATAGCTGACATAAACATTATTTTTGTTGAAAACATATTTTTACCGTGGGTGAAAGACAAAAATGTTCGGGAATAAAATTTAGGAAAAATTTCCAAGGTTTGTTTGTACATTACAGTTGAAAGTTAGGTTTAATTAAATAACATTGCATTTACCTGGTTTCTGCTTTTTATGCCTACTTTATTTTTAACAGAGTATTCAAAATCTGTGTTATCGAGGACTAGCAGTATATCCTGGTGTTGCTCGGGTGTAATGAAAGCTTTAAAACTAATCCATGGTCCTGGAGCTGAGACACTTTGGACGTTGGCACGAAAGACTAAAAAGCAATAATTGATTCCAGTTAAAGCGTAACCGTAGATTGAAAGAAAAAGAAATTGATGTCAGACAGATTTTGATTTCCTGGTATCGATATCAAATAAGTTTTTTCGTCGTAAACTGAATTTTGAAAGCTAAATAATTCCTCAGAGTAAATGGTATCATGGCTGAGACTAAGAACTACAATTGTACCTACTCAGAGCCAAACTAAAATAAAAGGGCTGAAAAAATATAGACATACAGGCAGATAAACAGACACACACACAAACATCTTGCCTTATCGATTTTCTGCACTATTGTAAAAACTGCAACCTTGAAACTTCTGAATATCGTTTCTTATGTCTTTTTCTATGAGTGTATCAAATTTAATTAAAATCTGACCACTCCTTCTATAACCCGATTTTTTCGATTATCAATTTTCGATATTTATCGGGGGTACCTCGACATACAACCTAGCTAAGAACACTTGCAGACGCTTATAATACAACTGTGTAAATTTTCAAGAAAATCGGTTTAGCCGTTTCAGAGTCTATAGGTAACGGACACAAACACACACTGACACACAGACACACAGAGACAAAGTTCTATTTATAAATAAGTTTAAATGAGGGGATCCTTGTTATTTTGTAGAAGTAGAGTTTATATATATAGATGTAAATGTAAATGCGTCGTTATACTTGTTTCGAAAAACCTTCCGAGTACATACGCGGAAGGAAAAAATAGTAATAAAAAAGAATGAGCTATGCAACCGAACATCAGTCAAAGTACGAAGCCCAAAGAAAAAAACCCGAGACGAGTAACCTAAAGCAAAAACAAAAAGCGCTCAATACGCAAGTAGAGCAAACTAAGAAAATAACTCACTTAGAGAGCCAACGAACCTACCAAGTTTTCACCAAATAGGATCTTCCGGGTAAGTATATATATATATATATATATATATATATATATATATATATATATATATATATATATATACTAAGGGTCATAATTATTAGGCCAGCCCAGAGTATTTATTGCCAAGCGGATAATTCTATAATAAGTAGAATGTTTCTTTTGTTATTATTTTGCACGGCAGCCAGCAAGTCTTTGCTTTGGCCAACCAATAAGAAGGAGTGTCTAGTATGGGGAAGTGATAAAAAATCTGGACACCAGAACAGTTCATTTGATGCACATGTTATTGTGCAGTGTTAAAAAGATCATTATATTTTCATTTTGAATAATCCACTTGGCAATAAATACTAAAAAATAGTACGAAATACATAATTTTCTTTAAAAATCTGGAGTGGCCTAATAGTTATGTCCGGTAGTATATATATATATATATATATATATATATATATATATATTAATAGCCTACGTCAATTAATTTTTCTCCACCTATCTTGATTACTGAAGAAAGTCGAAAGCATGGCCGATAATTCTTTCAAAATATACTTTCCAAATCCTGATGGAATTTCTTCCTTGTTTGAGAGATAGTTGTAATTCGGAAAAATCGGCCAATAAAATTAATGGAAACAAACTTTTGTTGCTTTTAATAATATTTACAATAAAGATGTGCGTTGTGGTGCAGTGGATATTGACATGGAACGAGAAATCGGGAAGTCGTGTTCGAATTCCAGTTAAATTCCTGGCATTGACTTACGCGCAAATACCCTTGGGAATGGTATTAATCCGTCTCTTCTCGCCAGTTATATGTTAAATAAAAGGACGGATTTGGTTCTATAGCCTTGGCTGGCAACCAGTCTTCCGCAGAAAGTAATTGCAACCTACTGCGGGATAATCTTCTGAGCAGTCAGTCATGTATCTTTCGAGACATTAACATCCAAGCGTGTATCACGTATGGCACTTAACTGACTGACCCTAGAGAATATTTGCTGCCTAAAAACATACACATTTTTGTGAAATTTCCGTAAATATATATGTTAAAATGAAATGTCTCTTGTTGTTTTCACTTTTGCGTAATTAAAACGATAATTTATTCATCGCACTTTGAACAAGAACACCAATAAATTTCCCTATATTGACCATGAAAATAAGAATTAAAATTGTGAATTAACTGTCCAGGTTCACATGTTCTCTATTATTTTTATTCAAGTATTTGTGGTGCAATGGGTATCGACTCGGAACGACAAATCAGGGAGCCGAGTTCGAATTCCAGCTAAATTCTTCGAATTCACTTACGCACAAATACCCTTGGGATAGGTATTAATCCGTCTTTTCCCTCAAGTTATGGATTAAATAATAGGACAGATTGGGTTACATAGCCTTGGCTGGAATCAGTCTACCGCAGAAAGTAATGGCCACCTACTGCGGGACAATCTTCTGCCCAGTCAGTCATGTCTCTTTCGAGACATGATCGCCCAAGTGTGTATGGCACTTAACTGACTGACTGAATATAATAGTTGGATACATGATTAAGGCTTCTACTGGGCATAAAGTGGGTGACCGGTTTTCTAGTGTTATGAAGTAATAGACTGATCCCCCACTAAATACTACTTAATAATATAATCTATCTCTTCCCTCTCTAGGTATGAGTAAAATAATAGGACAGATTTGGTTCTACAGGCTTGGCTGGCAACCAGTCTACCGCAGAAAGCAATGGCAACCTACTGCGGGATAATCTTCTGCCCAGTCAGACATGTCTCTTTCGAGACATGATCACCCAAAGCGTGTATCATGTATGGCATTTAACTGACTGACTGAATTTTGAACTTCTCAATTATTCCAGTTAACAACTTTCATTTCCTGAAGAAATATACGCAAATACGTGAAGATTAAACGGTTTAATTACAATTTTGATACAGATTTACGTCTTAAGCGGACATTGAGGTTAACCCCAAAAGGCAACAATCACTTCCATGCTTAACCCTAATGTTGAAGCCATGAAGATTGCGTTAAAGTACAAGACAGACTGTCATCACTGCGTATTGATTGTCAATGTTCACTTTCATATTTGCATACGCTCTGTCTTTCATATTTAGCACTATTGAGCATAGTTTTAAATTATATATATATATATATATATATATATATATATATATATATATATGAATACATGTTTCTGTTTTCATTTCGCTCTATCACGCGGTGTGACGTCATAGGACCGCATTGCAAATTTTCGAACTACGTTTGTTATTTTTGGTAACTATTGCTGTTGCCTATGGGGAATTTTATCTCAGCACAAAATAAAATCGTCGGTGAAGATGGATGTTATTGTATTACAGTCTTAATGACCTATCTGAAGATGGCTCATGTGAGGCGAAAGCTTAGAAACAAATTAATAAAAAATTATCCAAACTTTGATGAATTTTTGTCTTTATTTTCAACTGAAATTAAAGTCAAAATACGACTTTTAGAACGGCTCATGATTAAACATAATTGACATTCATTGTCTCTTATATTTAACAGTATATGTTTAGAAGAAAATATATATATACATGAGTGTGTGTGTGTGTGTGTGTGTGTGTGTGTGTGTGTGTGTGTGTGTGTGTGTGTGCCGTGGCTCATACGGTAATGGGTTCTCATGATTGTGTGTGACATCCAGCCGTCCGGATGTATAAAAGACAATGTGCGATTAGCAGGGGAGTTGCCGTTATCACGCACTGTAATGTCTCATATTTTATTCTTTTGTTTGATGTTTTGTCAAGCGTTTGTTGATGTCATAACAGCGGAGGTTAATAGTTCTTTGCATTAAACAAGTTTTGACTTATTGCAGGTAGCAATTAAACGTCAAACAGAAACATACCATTTGATTCGTAAGAGCTTGCGACACAGATGTTTCATTTAAATCCTCCATGCGGAAAAACTGCATCTATGTACATTTATAGACAATTAGTCACTGGCAAAGGCGTCATCAGTGTGTGGCAATCTTTATTATGGCCATTTCTGTGCTTTAATCAATCCACAATAAAATAGGAGCATAAAATGTGCATAACACTAATGTGGTGAATAGTTTTTGTTTTTATAGTTGAGGTTTTTCTACACAACAGCGTTATTGCAAATACTGTTTTATTTCCTGTAGATAATAATGGTTAAGCATTTTTTCGGAACAAAAAGTCTATCTGTAACTACCTGAGACCCTTACGTTCTTATTACTCTATCACTCTCTAAATTCTTTTCTGAATTCAAATTCAGATTTTTTATTATATTGGATATTTGTATTTGAAATACACGCCCGATTTGTATAGATATCATGCACCCTTTACAATAGCATAAAATTAAAAATGATAATGGGCGTCTATTTTAAGTACGAGTGTGCACTAATATTAACGTTTGCATTAACATATATAGTTATGTGTGTATGTATGTAGATATATTTCTTCAAATGTTATATATATACACTACCGGCCATAATTATTAGGCCACCCTAGAGGTTTTAAAAATTGATGTATTTCTGACTATTTTTTAATATTGGTTGCCAAGTGAATAATTATAAATATAAATAAAATGATTCTTTTATTAATATTGCACAATAATATGCATCAAATGAATTTATAAATATTTAATGATTACCTATATTGCAATGAAAAAATGAAGAAAACTTAGGATGATTCGGAAGAGTTCATCTTTGATTACTTGCCTTGTAAAATTTTGCTAATTAATAATGACAAAAGAATCATTCTATTTCCATTTGGCAATAAATACTAAAAATAGTAGGACATGCATCATTTCATTTAAAAAATCTGGGGTGGCCTAATAATTATATATTAATAATTCTGTGGGGCTTCAAATAAATTCCAGAACTTACTAAAATCAGACATTAGAAACCTGAAAAAATCTAAGCACCTATGGGTAAAATCCGACAAATCTAACAACATTTATAAATGTGATCATTTAAATTGCATATGTGTCCTTAAAAATAACCTAACTAGTAATTACAAAGTAGACAGAAGGAATCTAGCATTATCTGAAATTAATTCAGACACAGCCAAATTCGCCAAAGAATTAAAAATTAGTGACAAAATTGGCAAAATCGCCACTAAAGAAGCTTACGTTTTATTTAAGGACCACAAACCAAATTTCCAAAACAAATTACAAACCAGGCTAATTAATCCTACAAAAAGTGACTTAGGCATAATTTCCAGGGAAATTCTAAAAACCTAATAGAGAAGCTACTATTGAATCTACAACCAAACCTTTGGTAAAGTTCTTCAGATACGATAGACTGGTTTAACAACATCAAAAACAAATCTAAATCCACCTTCCTTAAATTCGATATTGTCGATTTCTATTCCTCTATATCAAGGGAACTTCTTGAGAGTTGTTTAAGATTTGCTAAAAATTACGTGAACATTTCGGATAGGGACTACGAAATTATCTTTGCGGCTAGAAAATCCATTCTCACCTTTGATGATTCCACATGGACAAAGGGGCCTTGGGAGGTTTGTGACGTCCCTATGGGAGCATATGATTCAGCCCAGGTGGCAGATCTTGTGGGAATTTACATTTTAGATATTCTAAGCAGATTTTTAGACCCAAAACAATTAGGCCTATATCGGGACGATGGATTAATAATTATCCCTAATTCCAATGGGCCCTACACAACAAAGTCTGTATAACCACAGTTACTCCTTTTCGAACCCCGGCCAGAGGTACCAGACAGCCCTTTCGCGGGCATTCTGGAAAATGAAAGAGGAATGGTTGGATCCTGAAATTAGCTGGAAACTGATAGGTTCAGCCCATATTCCGAAAAACTTTCGTGATAGGTGCTGTCTATATTTACTGGAAAAAATTTCATTATTAAAATACCACCCCCAACACCTAACATTAACATTAAAAAGTATTTTAACCCCCCTACCTTCCTATCCCAAGCTCTTTTAATTACATATCTTTAGAAAATATGGATTCTTTTACTAAACCCCTTTTCCTTGGTTAACACATTTATGTATATATATATATATTTTTTTTTTCTCCAATATTTTTTTCTCTAATATTTTTTCTCTAATAATTTTTAAACTGATAATTTCTTGTAATTGGCATTTAGCTCGCTTCTACCTAAAAGGTTTAATCAAATAAACTTAAATAAAAGTTTTTAAAATCTTATATTGAAACCCATTCTTTCTCGCCTAAATACACCTCTTAAACAGCCCAAAATCTTAACTTCAAAAAGTAATTTAACTCCTTTCGTTGTCTATCTTTATAAAATATGAACTCCTATTCCTCCCCTTCCTAAATATACCGTTTCAACACCCTGTAACCCCACGACTACCAGCTCTGTCATTTTCTACTTTGTGACCGTTGTTAACCTCAAACCCCTCCACACTCTAACTCAGGGCCTTCGCCATTTGGAAAAACAATGTCGCTGACGTGACGTAGAATCTCTATTAGTGATCTATGTCGAAATGTACATCCGACACCTTTGAATTTTGAAAATTTTCTCTAATTTATATTGGCTCTGTATTCTTAATACATTGAGCTCTCTGCCTCCGTCACTTTTTAATGTTAAAAATTTTTAATATTGATTAGGATTAGGTTCTTGGAATTTACCTTCCTACTCTTCCACTTCGGATTAAAGAAAAACAATATATATATATATATATATATATATATATATTGTTTTTCTTTATATATATATATATATATATATATATATATATATATATATATATATATCGCTCATTTAGTAAAAATGAATTTGAGTACTCTAGCTATTGGGCGCGTAATATGAAATGCGCTAAAAAGACTGCCTTCTTCCACCGAACGCCCCGTGGTAGAGTCGCCGACTGACGCCAAATCGGTTGGGTTTCGAGCCTGGGTTGTGTAGCAATTGGAATCTAACCGTACAACATATTGATGACCCACGTATACTGTCTTAATATGTATAGGAAAGAATATTAATAAAAAGTTTTGAATTTAAAAATGTACTTTTTTTGGACAGTATTTGTTTATTTTGATTATTGTATTTTATATTTCAGACCGCCCTCGGTCCTTCATCAGAAACAAGTGATTTTTAAATGTGATTTTTAAAAGTGATTTTTTTAAAAGTGATTTTTTTTTTCATACTTTAGAAAATTGCAAACGTTTACTAATAGACTCCAATTTTAGTTCTACACACACACGCAGAAAGAAAGAAAAATACGGGATTTTAAAATTAAATACACACAAGCTAGGGTTAAATAGGGACTTAGGTGTGTTGAATCTTTACAAATATTTCAATAGCTTAAATTTTTTTTTCAGATATTCCCAGAAATTTTTATCTAAAACAAACAGACTTTCTCTACGGACGTATCGCATGTTGTGAACAAACACACCATGTGATGTAAACACAAAAAAAAATATTCGGACGCTATCGTGAAATACGTTTCTAATTCAAATTTAAAAATCACTCGTTTCTGATGAAGGACCGAGGGCGGTCTGAAATATAAAATACAATAATAAAAATAAACAAATAGTGTCTAAAAAAAAGTACATTTTTAAATTCAAAACTTTTTATTAATATTATTTCCTATATATATATATATATATATATATATATATATTACGCTCTCACACACTAATTGAGCACTCTGGAAGAATGGTAGACTTTGAAAAAACAGTAGCTACTCTAGCATCTACGCATCACTCATTCGGTAATGAATTAGAGCAGTCTGGCTACTGGCGTATGATACATCATACGCTAAAATCTGAATTAAAGTTCACTCGATGATCAAGAGCATTATAAATTTACGTAACTGGTTTTTTAATGAGAAGAGTAAAAATTTAAATATTCTAAGATTACATGTAGATAAAATTCAAAATTTAAATTTAAATTTAAATTTCAAATTAGAAATGAAAAACAAATGTAATTATTAGAATGCAGAAAGCAAAACTTGAAGGGGCGTAATTCATGATTATTAATAGTAATATTTGCGGGAGAAAGAAAGAAAGAAAGAAAGAAAGAGAGGGAGAAAAAAGAAAGAAAAAGGGAATAAGTGAAGAAGAAAGAGAAAGAATGGGGCAAACGTATACAGTAATCTATATCAATCGAGGTCTAAGAATTTAAGTAAGTACCTTTTCCTATAGAAGCATGTGTTTATTAAATTGCTTTTTTGTTAAGTAGATTAAGATTAGTTCTGGAGTTAGCCAAAGCAAGTAAAAAAAATGTGTCTTTGCAAAATGTCGAAAATGCAAAAAAATTTCATTCTTTCGACTATTGGTAACGAATGCTGATCTTAACTATTGCTGACAGGTTCTTATATAGTTTAGACTAGTTAAAAAAAATCTTCGATTTATCCATGTTCATGTTTTGGATATACACATATATATTTTTTTTACATATTTTCTTTCAGAGTGACTTTATTTTGTTTTCTTTGTCTCAAGTTTCTAAAAGAATAGGTTTACATTGAATTTAAAATATAATTTTTTTTCTCTTCCTTCTTTAATGTAAAATTATTTATAGCGTTCTTGTCTCTCCTCCCCCTCTGTTACCAAAAAAAAAAAAAAAAAACAAAAGAAACAAAAACACGTGCTACCATCCCCAGTTCCGTGTCTGTATGTTAAAGATTTTCTGGAGTTAGCCAAAGCAAGTCAAAAGATTTGTCTTTGCAAAATGTCGAAAATGCAAAGAAATCTCATTCTTTTGACTACTGGTAACCAATGTCCCCAGTGCTGATCTTAAATTTTGAAGACTCTCATGTTTTTTGTACTAGTCGGGGGAGTGGCCATTATATTCCCCTGCAAGTCTAATCAATTTAACTTATACAGTACATACTGTTCCACACCACCGTTTTTTGGGGTTTTTTTTTGTTTTTATTTTATTTTATTTTATTAATATTTTGGGGATGTTAGCATTCCGAAAGGATAAAATGAAACCTACAAAGGGAGGAGAAACTCTTAAGGAGTCAACGGCTAGCTAACTAGAGGTGGTGTCTCAATACATCACCGTGGAGAAGGCAACGGGATACCACTCTACTATCTACCCCCCACTTAATCATGGCTTTCCACAATAAATATATGAAACGCAACGGCGTGAAGTGGGTTAATTCCAAAAGAAGCAACTCCTCGTCCGGTAAGGTTTGGCATGAACAACAGGTATCACCTGACCGTCATCCTGCGACTGTTAGCACCAATGACGTAAAGGGGACATTTTATCCCAAAATTAGTCCCTCGCCCGGGAAGGAATGACATGAGCAACAGGTGTCTCCGGACCGTTATCCTGCTGTTGTACGCAACAAACAGAGACTTACTTTACATGGAACTTAACAACTGTGGATAACTAGAAACTGTCAAGCAGGAGATGGACAGACTGAAGATCAATATCCTGGGCATATGCAAAACCAGATAGCCAAACAATGGAGACCTCAGCAGTGACGACCACAGAATAATCTACGCAGGAGGCAAAAGCAACGAAAAAGAAGTCGGCTTAATTCTGGACAAAGAAGTGAGAAAATGCGTTCTTGGATACTGTCAACTCTCAGAGAGAGAGAGTCCTCTTGGTCAAACTGAGAGGAAGACCCTTCAACATATCTATCATAGTAGCTTATACACCAACAATGCAAAGCTTTGAGGAAGAGATAGAAACATTCTAATTCATACTGGACAATGCCAAGGCTCAGTGCAAAAGCCAAGAAATCAGAATAATAATGGGTGACTTGAATGCCAAATAGGCAAAGAGAGGGAAGGAGACACGACCAGAAACTTTGGATTAGGAGTCCGGAATGAACTAGGAGAAAAATGGGTCCAATAGTGCCAGGCAAAAGACCAGGTAATAACTAACACCTGGTTCAAGAACATCCACGACGTCTACGGACATGGAGGAGCCGGGAATGTAAGACGAAGAACCAAATAGACTACATAACCATAAACAGGAGGTTTAGAAACGCAGTGGTGCAATGTAAAACCTACCCAGGTGCCGATTGCCGGAGCGACCACGTTCCAGTCATCTGCAAACTAAGGGTAAAACTTCGGAGAATGAAGAAGCCTAGCACGGCACCGAGACTGGTATACAACAGGCTCGTGAATGACATCAAACTGCAGAAAGAATACACTAACAGCGTGAAAAACAAATATGAAGAAAAAACTGTACAAGCACATTCAAAATGGGACTCACTAAAGGAAGCGATGGTGACAACAGCAAAGAACTTTGCCCCAAATGAAATCAAACACAGAAAAAAAAACGAGTGGATGACTGAAGAGATCCTTGACATGATGCAAAAGAGATGGAAAATGATGCCAAGACAAGGAAGAGAATCCGGGAAACTGCACAAGGAAATAAGGAACAAATACAGACAGGCTAAAGAGGAATGGCTCAACGACAAATGAGCAGAGGTAGAGAGACTGAGCAGGACTAATAAAGCAGATATGCATAAAGAGATAAGAGAACTGACAGGACAAAAAGTCTGCTCTTCAACAGGATGTACAAAAGCCAAGAATGGAAAATAATACTGGAGCAAAAGGAAATACTCAAGCGATGGGAAGAATATATAGAAGATCTTTTTCACGACAAGAGAGAGCAACCGATAATACGCAAAGATGAGGACGGACCGGAAATATTAAAGTCCGAAGTGGAGGCTGCAATGGCCAAACTGAATAGAAACAAAGCAGCTGGTCCAGACGGTACTGTAATAGAACTGCTGTTATCCCTGGAAGAATTCGGCATAGAAAAAATTACGAAAATAATAAATGAAATTTATAATAGTGGTATAATGCCAGACGACCTATGCAAATCCATTTTCATAGCATTACCTAAGAAGCCAGGTGCAAACGAGTGTGAATTACACCGAACTATCAGCTTAAATAGTCACATTACAAAACTGATTGTCAGAATACTGATGAACAAAGCAAGAAGTAGAATCAGGACAGAGATAGGACAAGAACAGTGCGGGTTTGTCAAAGACACTGTGACAATGAACGCCATATTTATGATTAGGATGCTCTCTGAAAGGGCAATACAAATGAAGAAGTACTTATATCTGTGCTTTATTGACTATGCAAAAGCGTTCGACAAAATACGGCACAAAGATGTGATGGTGATACACAGCAAGCTCAATATATTGGGGAAAACATTAGGGTAATTAAAAACCTCTAATGGCAGCAAACTGCCTGCATACGGACAGACAACGAATTCAGCAGTTATGCAAAGATATAAAGAGGTGTAAAACAGGGATGTGTATTTTCAACGGATCCATTTAACTTTTACAGTGAGAATATTTTGAGGACCCTAGATGTTATGCCATGATTTTTCACCGGATGTCACAATCTGAACAACATAAGATACGCAGACGACACAGTGTTGATTGCAGACACGGAAAAAAACTGCAGGATCTCCTGCAGAAGATAGCTGAAGAGAGTGACATGAAGGGATTACAAATAAACTGCAAGAAAACCGAATGCATGGTCATCAACAAAAAGAGCAGGCCTAAGTGCCAAATACAGGTGGGGGTATTTAAATTAAGCAGGTACGAAAATTCAAATATCTGGGAAGTGTTCTAACAGAAGACGGAAAGTGCAACACAGAGATCTAAAGGCGAATTGGCATGGTGAAAGACGCGTTCCAGAAGCTGAGTTAAGTATTATGAAACAGGAAACTCACTAGAATCAAAGAAGAGAGTACTGGATTCCTATGTGATGTCAGTTCTTCCAATATGGCAGGGAATGTTGGACAATATCAAAAAAGATGAAGGGAAAACTTGAAGCAGCTGAAATGTGGTTCTACAGAAGGATGCTACCGATATCCTAGACCGAGCATGTGAGCAATGACGAAGTTTTGAAAATGATGGAAACGAAAAGGAAATTAATATTGAGCATCAGGAAGAGACAAATGAATGAGGAAGGATGGCTTGGAGAACCTGATATTAACAGGCCAGGTAGAGGGATAAAGACACAGAGGAAAGCAGAGATTAACATATTTGAAGGGCCTGAGCAGGGGGATAACAGAACGGGGGCTGAGAGACGTTACAGGAGAAAGCGTGCTAAGAGCCACCTGGGATAGTGAGACGTGGAAGGCCATGATCGCCTACGTCCTGAAGGGATAAGGTACATAAAAGAAGAAAAGAAGATATGCTTTAAGATGACTAGTTTAACAAAAAAAAAAAATTAAAGACCACATGCTGCTGTAGAAAAAATATTTACTTAAATTCTTAGACCTTCCTCTATACGCTTGGCCTTTCTTTCTTTCTTTCTTTCTTTCTTTCTCATGCAAATATTACTATTAATAATTATGAATTACGCCCCTTCAGTTTTTGTTTCCTGCATTCTAATATTTTTTAATTTTTTAATTTTTATTTTTGATCTTTATTTTTATTTTAAATTTTAAATTTAAATTTTAATTTTTAAATTGTAATTTTTTATCTACGTGTAATCTTAGAATATTAAAAATTTTACGTTTTTTTTTTTTAATCATTTCACCCCGGGCAAGGCGTAAAAGCCACTGATGTGCAGGGGGCTACACAACTGAAAGAAAATTAATTAGAGGAGGGAGAAGAGGATTACAATCCAATTAGGAAGAAGGAATAGAAAGATGAAAATGCAGGTGTGATGACAGTTGCAAGGGGGGAGATAAAGGGATGGATATACGGGGTTGGGGAACGGCTAGAGTCCAGTGGTTAGTAAATGGGCATTGACATTGCTAGATTTCTAGAGGTTGTAGCCATCAGGAAAGCAAGAATATGGGAGCGAGTTCCACATGCGTGAAGTGCGAGAGAAGAAGCTGCAGGAGTAGAATTGTCGTCTGCATTTGGCTAACCTGACTGTGAATGGGTGGGACCCAGTTGCCATTCTGGTTGCACGAGTAAACACCTGTTGAGGAGGCACCAGTTACTTAAGTTCATCTGAGCAGAAGCCATAAGAGTACTTATAGATCAGACAAAGAGAGGCCACATCTCGTCGGTGGGGAAGTGGCTGTAGTCGAGCCGCCAAGTCAGCACCTATCACGTTACTAACTCTCCTTTGGAGCCTGTCGAGAACACTGAGGTGAGCGGCAGGGGCGCCTGACCATAAATGGCAGCAGTACTCCATGCAGGTTCGAATGCTTGATTTGTATATATGCAGGCTGGATTCAGGCGGAAAGAACGTCCTGGATCCACACAGTTAGGAAATATAACACTTTCTTTTCTCCCTGCATGTTAATATTTTTTATTTTTGTATTTATATTTTAAATTTTGATTCTAATTTTAAATTTAAATTTTTTGTCTGCATGTAATCTTAGAATATTTAATTTTTTACTCTTGTTTAAAAGAAACTGTAACTTAGCTTTATAAGTTTAATTCCCATAAACATCGAGTGAACTTAAATTCAAAATTTTAAACTGTTAATTTAAAAATAGCACGTGATGTGATGATTGCATGACACATGAAACTCCGCTCTATTCTCGTAAGAAAATATGTTTAATTATCAATATACATATGTGTGTGTGTGTGTGTTTGTGTGTGTGTGTGTGTATGTGTGTGTGTGTGTGTGTGTGTGTGTGTGTGTGTGTGTGTGTGTGTGTGTGATGAAAATTAATTTCAAGCTAAGCTACATTAAAGGCTAAAGCTGTTTAATATCAGTGATAAAGCCTATGCAAACATAAAGGTAGGACCTCTTTTAAACACCGAGTATTGACATTCAGTTTCATTCTTGAACCCGATCTTTCTGGCTTGGATATTGTATCTAATCATGAAACAGACTGTCGTCATTCGGTGTTGACTCAGTGTCCACTTCTGGTGCGGCAAAAACAACTATCACAACTATTTTCCAGAAATATATCTTACTATTATGCAGGAAGTATATCTGAGAGATATATGTGGGATGGACCTTATCAAGGCAATTGCCAAAATAAAGTTTTGTCTTTTGTTTTTAAACATATAGTAGTTGCTGATATATTTTTATTGAATACGTGAATCTTATGTTTCTAGTAAAGCACACACTGCTGGGATTTCTTAAAAAATACGTTAGGGAACAAAAAACGGAAATATTTTTATTTAATTGCTACGTACAGCTTCTTAAGTATTTTTGAAAGAAAGATCGATCCACTCTTGCATTTTTACTGCCTAATTGCACCACTTAATGTGATAAGGTATTTGTATTTGAAATACCCAATTTTTTTTACCTTCTTTCCGTTTTGTTTGGTTTCCATTTTTTTTTTTTTTTGCATTTTATAATTCCTTGCTTTACCGTTTTACCCTCTCGTATCTCTTCCAAATTTTGTAAATGTTTCTTCAAATATTTTTTTTTCTTTCATATATTCATTTTTTTTCTTTAGATTTGTCTTTTTATGTTCTTGTTTGTGTTTTTCTATAGTTTCCGTTTTACTATCATTTTTCATTTTGTCTCAGATGTAAATGTATATTTTCTCTTAAACTATCTACGTACATTTAAGAGATTTTCAAGTTTTTGAAGAATTAAATTATAATTTTCCTTTTTTGGTTAAACTTTCCATTAAATCTTGAACGTTTGTTTCTTTTTGCTTTTTTCTTTTGTTTGTTTGTTTGCTTCCATCGTTCTTTCTTCCCATCTTTCTTTTTTCATTCTTCCCATCTTTCTTTCTTTTTCTTTCTTTCTTTCTTTCTTTCTTTCTTCCCTTCTATCTTTTTCTTACATCCCATCTATCTTTCTTTTTCCTTCCTTCCTTCCTTCCTTCCTTCCTTCCTTCCTTCCTTTCTTTCTTTCTTTCTTTCTTTCTCTCTTCTATCTTTCATTCTTTTTCCCCTTCTATCTATCTATCTATCTATCTAGCTATCTATCTATCTATCTATCTATCTATCTATCTATCTATCTATCTATTTCTTTCTTTCTTTTTACCGTCAATCTTTCTTTCTTTTTTCTTTCTTCCCATCTTTTTTTCTTTTTTCTTTCTTTCTTTCTTTCTTTCTTTCTTTCTTCCCTTCTATCTTTTTCTTACATCCCATCTATCTTTCTTTTTCCTTCCTACCTTCCTTCCTTCCTTCCTTTCTTTCTTTCTTTCTTTCTTTCTTCCCTTCTATCTTTTTCTTACATCCCATCTATCTTTCTTTTTCCTTCCTTCCTTCTTTCCTTCCTTCCTTCCTTCCTTCCTTCCTTCCTTTCTTTCTTTCTTTCTTTCTTTCTTTCTTTCTTTCTTTCTCCCTTCTATCTTTCATTCTTTTTCCCTTCTATCTATCTATCTATCTATCTATCTATCTATCTATCTATCTATCTATCTTTTTACCTTTCTTTCTTTTTACCGTTTCAATTTTTCTTTCTTTCCCTTTTTTCTTTCTTCCCTTTTTCTTATCTTTTTCTTACATCCCTCTCCTCCTTTCCTTCCTTCCTTCCTTCCTTCCTTCCTTCCTTTCCTTTCTTTCTTTCTTTCTTTCTTTCTTTCTCCCTTCTATCTTTCGTTCTTTTTCCCCTTCTATCTATCTATCTATCTATCTATCTATCTATTATCTTTCTTTTTACCGTCAATCTTTCTTTCTTTTTTTCTTTCTTCCCTTCTTTCTTTCTTTCTTTCTTTCTTTTTACCGACAATCTTTCTTTCTTTCTTTCTAGCTTTTTCTTTCTTTTTCCATTCTATCTTTCGTCCTTTTTCCCTTCTATCAATCTTTCTTTCTTTAATTCTTTCTTTCTTTCTTTTTCCTTCTTTTTTCTTTCTTTGCTTTTCCTTTTATCTTTCTTTCTTTCTTTCTTTCTTTCTACCTTTTTCTTTCTTTTTTTGCTTCTATCTTTTTTTCTTTCTTTTTTCTTCCCTTCCATCTTTTTTCTTTCTTTTTTTCTTCCTTTCTATATTTCTTTCTTTCTTTTTACCCTTCTCTCTTTCGTTCTTTCTTTCTTCTCTTCTATCTTTCGTTCTTTCTTTTTCTTTCTTACTTTCTTTCTTTCTTTTTTTTCATCAATTCTTCTATCTTTCTTTCAGTATCGTTTTCAGGTATTTTAAAAATGTCGGCTAAAATTGATTTTATGAACATTTTCTCTGCGTCAAATTTTATATTTCAGTTATCAATTTTTTTTCTTTGATGTCGCTTTCCGAACATAATAATATTTCATTCACAGATTTGATTGAATAATTTTACTGTCTGTCTTTCTTCTTTCTTCCCAATTCAATTTGCTCTAGGTTTTGATATATTTCTCCTTTCTTATTTTTTTCTTTTTTCTTTTTTTCTCTCATTTTTTTCTTTCTCCCTCTTCATAAATCTATTTCTCTCTCTTTGCTTGCTATCTGCTCTTTTTCGTTCTAACTTACTTTTATATGATTTTCACAAATTATTGCTTCCCCCTTTTTTCTATTTCACTTTCGGCATCTTCCTTCAAGCGTTCTTTAATTTTTCTTTCTTTTTTTCTTTCTTTTTTCAGCCCGGCGTTTCTCGGTTGTAATGAAAGCTTTAAAACTAATCCATGGTCGTAGAGCTTAGATTCTTTGGACGTTGGTAGGAAAGACTAAAAATCAATGGTTGTTTCCAGTTAAAGCGAAACCGTAGACTGAAAGAAAAATCAATTGATGTAAGTCAAATTTTGATTTCCTGCTATCGATATCAAATAAGATTTTTTCGTCGTAAACTGAATTTTGAAGGTTAAATAAATCCTCTGAGTAAATGGCATCATGGCTGAGACTAAGAACTACAATTATACCTACGAAGAGCGAAACCCGAAGCAAAAACTAAAATAAAATGGCTGAAAAAAATACAGACATACAGGCAGATAAACAGACACACACACAAGCATCTTGCCTTATATATATATATATATATATATATATATATATATATATATATAATCGATTTTCTGCACTATTGTAAAAACTGCGACTTTGAAACTTCTGAATATCGTTTCTTATGGCTTTTTCTATGAGTGTATCAAGTTTGATTAAAATCGGACCACTTCTTTAATCACCTGATTTTTTTCGATTATCGATTTTTTAAAACTTATCGGGGGTAACTCGACACAAAACCTAGCTAAGAAAACTCGCAGACGCTTATAGTACAATTGCATAAATTTTCAAGAAAATCTTTTCAGAGGTTTCGGAGTCTATAGGTAACGGACACACGCACATACACAGTTTCATTTATAAATAAGTTTAGATTTGTTTCTGGTATTTTTCATTTTTTTTTCCTTTCTTTCTTTCTTTCTTTCTTTCTTTTCCATCTACGTTTTTCACACATTTAAAAAATATATTCCTATTTTTTCTCACAACATTCAAACTCTCTTCCTTTAATCTTGTCCAGTCTATTTCTTCCTTTCTAACGTTAATTCATTCTGATCTTACCAGCCTTAATACTAATTCGCATTGCATCTATTTCCTCTGACACAAGAAAATCCATTCACTCTATTCGAATTTCTGATACACTTGTCCAGTCTCTATCCCTACGAAATCACGGCCAATTACACCAAATATTTACTGACTTCTTATCAATGCTTCTGCCTCAAAGACTCACATCTCTTTCCTCTTTCCTTTTGAAATTTTTAATTGATCGCCGAGTTTTAAATCAAAGTGCCTTCACCGATTCACTAGTCATTTTAAGCAGCTGCAGACGACCCGACAAAGCCCCAAAATCCTTTAATTCGACCCCCTCCTACAATTCGACATCTGCTGAATGTCATTATCCTTCTTCCTTAATGGAAAGCAAGGTCCTAATGGCTCCCTGCTGCTCTTTTAACCTCACCTCTTAAAAGCGGACATTTGCTTCGGCGGTCGTTAGGGTCAAGAACCAATTGTCGAGGTCATGTATGACCATGTGGCTAAGTGTTGGCACCATGCCATTCAGATAATACGCAGAGAAGCTTCCATATTGGCACTAAACAATAAAAACGTATCCACCTTTCTTTGCAGGACTATACCGTAAATTTAGTTCTCACACCAAGGCATCTAGTATACGCCCTCCACACAGTAGGCTTATGTCGTCCTTATTAAATATCTAAAGTTCCCAACAAAACCATTTAAGTCTCACCTTGATTTAAAATCATTTATTCTAAATGTTGGCATCTAGCCCTAATGAAAAATGTCTCGGTGTTCTTCCCAAAAACGGTCTTCATATCGCTCGGACGATAAGAAAATTGAAGTTTATTTTATTTATTTATTTATTTTCTAATTTTTTCTGATAGGTTTTTGCGTACTGTGACTATTTACGTCATCTATATTATATTTTGTCCGGAGGAAACTGTCTGACATTCTGAAACTTAATATTTTTTATCCAATATATGTTCTTCAACATTATTCTATCATCATTTCTTTTACCACTGTTCAACAAATGCAAAACTTAGTGCAACCAACTCAAGGTAGAAGGTTGGTAAATGGGGACGTTGTAATTGCGTTATAGGTGAGTAGGAAATGTTGCATCTGAAGAATGCAATATGTTTCTGTGACCCACGAAAATATCATTGACGTAAAAATCAGAAATGTAAGCAGTGACAAACAAAAACGTGATGACATCAAATGCAGCTGGCTTAAAAGGCAATAAACGGCGAAAATGATTATTAGATGTGCCTCGTCATAGATGAAGCAATTATGCGGAATTTGAGGAAATTTCAGCTTATAAAAGAGTGTTTCTTTCTCTCACTGTATAACCCTTTTAGAGAAATCTCTTCTCCTTTTGAAAATAATATAAAATTAGTACCAGCTATCTGAGAATAGGTTGCAGTGTGCCGTTGATGAAAACTAGAAACGATTTAGGTTCAAGTATATAGTCTAGTTGGACATCTGCTTTAATGTAAAAATATCTATAAAAGTGGCCATTCAACACAATTTTATTTTCGATCGTCATCATGGTGCGTAGGGCAACAATTTTTTGTTACTGTTTCCGTAACAAACTACTTTTTATGTGCAATGGTTGTTAGCCCTGCGCCCAACCCCCAAACCTTGAGGACCGGTGAACCCTACGCTTACAGCACCTGGTATTCCCATCTAAGTACTGACCAGAATCAATGTTGCTTAACTTCGGTGATCGAACGAGAACTGGTGTATTCAACACGATATAGCCGTATATCGCGATTCGATAAAAAACATTAATCAGCTCAAAATCAGTTCATAAATACATTTACAATTCAAGCTGTAAAAAACAGCATGCGAAACCCTGTTAAATGAGATATATCCAAAACATCTGTCCAAGGTTCACCAATCTTATCTAAAGCTTGCAGGGCCGTGCTTAGGGCCTCTGCAAACCTCGCAATTGCGGGTAGGGGCACTAGTTCCCTAGGGGCCGCAAGGCCTCGGGAAGCCGCAAGACTTCTTGGCTCCGCGGCTCTATTGCAATGAAAAAAAAATTAAAAAAACAATTATTAGGATTAACTGGAAAATTATTATCATACATGTATGTTGAAATAAACATCTATCAACACGTCTCTCTCTCTCTCTCTCTCTCTCTCTCTCTCTCTCTCTCACTTTAAGAGGCCGCAAATAATTTGTAATTAAAAAAATGAACTTGAGAGAGAAATAGATTATAGATATCTGTTTCAACATACATAAAAAGTAGCTAAAAGTTGTGAAAACGTTTGTAATGTATAGCTTAAAAAGGACAGTTCTGCGATTTCTTCCGTTTTTTTTTTTCGTGATCACAGAATATATGCGTTCCGAGAGTATGTTATTTTGTTTAAAGTATATACTTATATATATATATACTCCACCCACGTCTATTGAACAGGTGAAGAGGCTCATCGCTTGTTCCTTTTTTAGGATGTGGTTTCCGGCTTTCTCTTTTCCAATCTTTTCACTTTCTTTTTTGTTTATTTTTTTTTCAATTGGAGTAGATAGACTGACTTATAGCCCGGTTCACACTCCACTCACGTCTATTGAACAGGTGTAGAGGCTCATCCCTTGTTCCCTGTTGAGGATGTGGTTTCCGGCTTTCTCTTTTCCAATCTATTCACTCTTGAGTAGCCCCCTGCACACCAGTGGCCTTACCGCCTTGATCGTAGTGATATGATTAAAAAAAAAAAGAATTATTGTGCGTTCAGTCTGGGTTTTTTTTGGCGGGGTGCGCAAGATGGATTCTGCTGGTAGCGGGGCCGCAAGGAGCAATCTGTGGGGGGGGGGGCGCAATGTTGCTCAGCACGGATTTGAAAGCTTGATAGATATTTTCAGCAATAATTTTCAATATTCTATTGCTATAGAGATGCGGTTGATGTAGAGAAGCAAAAGCCACATTGCTAATCTGAAAAAAGGCACTAGGATAAGAGATTCTTAATCAAAACTCGATTTTGATAAAATAATATTATTCTTGATCTCTAATTATTACAATTTCACTGTTAATTTTGTTCATAAAAAGCATCATTTACCGCCACTAAATATAACAGTTACATTAAGACGTCGGATCAAACTAATTATAACAGATCAATATAGACTAGCGGTATATCCCGGCGTTGCTCGGGTGTAACGAAAGCTTTAAAACTAATCCATGGTGTTGGAGCTCAGACTCTTTGAACGTTGGCACGAAAGACTAAAAAGCAATTGCTGTTTCCAGTTAAAGCGAAACCGTAGACTGAAAGAAAAATGAATGGATGTAAATCAAATTTTGATTTCCTGGTATCGATATCAAATTTTCTGCACTATTGTAAGAACTGCAACCTTGAAACTTCTGAATATCGTTTCTTATGTCTTTGTCTATGAGTGTATCAAATCTGATTAAAATCGGACCAATCCTTCTATAACCCGATGTTTTCGATTATCGATTTTTTATATTTATCTGGGGTATCTCGACACAAAACCTAGCTAAGAACACTCGCAGACACTTATAGTACAACTGTGTAAATTTTCAAGAAAATCAGTTCGGAGTCTATAGGTAACGGACACACAGACACGCACACACACACAGACAAAGTTCCATTTATAAATAAGTTTAGATCAAACCTAATATAACAGTTACAATAACATGTCGGATCAAACATCAATCAATTTATTGATGTACTGTTCAGTATACTGTATGGTTAGCATTAGTTACTTATTTGTTTTACTAAGATCAATGGGGGATATATTAGCATTTCTGAGTTTTTCAAGATTTTTTCAACATTGTTTTTTTTTTTTTTTGGAGTGTAATTGATTGCGGTATAATAAGTTTATATTTTTAGGGTTATTTCAGGAAGTAATTAGGAAATGTCAATATAAATGTCAGTTTGTTTACGTTTTTTTGCTTTAGTGTAGAAAGTTTTTTCTTTGAAGACTTAATATTTGCGCGGTTAATTAAATTTGGCACAATGGCTATTTTGTAAAAGAACATTCACTTTTATAGATCAGAGAGCATTTATTTATGCTTATGTGTTTAAATGTATTATTTGTGTCCATCAATATATCAAAAAATTAAATACGATGATCCAGAAGAATTAATAAGTAATGATAAATAATGAATAATAAATTTTTAATTTTAATTTTTAATATATTTTTGAAAGAACAAATAACCTCTCTTTATTTTTCATACGAAATATGGATATTAATATTCACAACTTGAAATGTATTTTATCACACACACACACACACACACACACACACACACACACACACACACACACACACACATATATATATATATATATATATATATATATATATATAATTGTTTAATACTTAGTTTATAGTTATAATAGGATTAGACCAGTGCATATTTGTATTAAAAAGTGTTCAATACAATCCTGTTGTAGAAGTTTTGAATATTTTCCATTTTTAAACGAGTTATAACGCGACCTAGGTTTCTACCTTGAGTGGTGATGTCTTTAGGCGAATTGCCTAAAGACACGACTCATGGTCGCGTTATACTCGTTTCAAATACCACCTAGCTCACGTTATAACTCGTATAAAAATAGAATATATATATATATATATATATATATATATATATATATATATGTAATTTTAAATACCAAAATACGTTTTTTATACCAAAATACGTTTATTTTAAATACCAAACGTAATTTCTAATATCAAAAATGCAGTATACCATATAGCTAGGGCAAAATTGCAATAAACAGAGGACTTTTTAGAATTTAAATTACGTAAAAGTTAGTAAATACACAACGCCTGAAGATGGTGCTGTGTATAAAACTCTGAGTCGTACTATTAATGAGGATTTACGTATATATATATGTATATATATTCACTTAATTTTCAATGTTGCCGACTGCAAATCAGCATGAGGTATTTATTCTCATGTTAACCTTATGTGTCTACTCTTTCATGCTGGTTCAATGTATAAATGCGTATATATATATATATATATATATATATATATATATTCACTTAATTTTCAATGTTGCCGATTGCACATCAACAAGAGATATTTATTCTCATGTTAACCTTATGTGTCTACTCTTTCATGCTGGTTCAATATATATATATATATATAGTCATCCGCAGACAGATCTGTTTCAATGTATCACATCAGTACGGTTAGAAATCCGATTGCATTTTAGCCAGGATTGAAACCAGTCGGCAATTCTAACTCCGAGCTATGGGTGCTCGGTAAAAGAAGGCAGACTTTTAGCGTGTTATATATAATGTACATACGCCAGTGGCTGAGAGTGTTCTAATTCATTACTGAATGAACGATGCGTAGATGCTAGAGTAGCCACTGTTATCTCAAAGTCTCCCATTCTTCCAGAGTGCTCAATCAGGGTGTGAGAGCGTAGTCATCCGCAGACAGATCTGTTTCGCCGTATCACAGCTCATCAGTACAGTTAGATATACGATTGCTTTATATATATATATATATATATATATATATATATATATATATATATGCATAATTTTTACAGGGGTACAAAATTTGATTATGTCATTAACAAAATAAGACCAGTTTTATTATCCATTATTATTGGACACACACTTTTTTTTTTAATCATCTCACCCCAAGCAAGGCAATACACTGCCACTATTGCTATGGGGCTACATAGGGGAAGGTAAAGAGAAGGAGTGGTTAGACATAGGGAATGTGAGGAGGAAGGTGACAGATGAGTAAGGATAGCGAGGATGAGGGTTGGGCAGATGGGAAGAGTGTTTGATAGAATGGGAGCAGGTTAGTGTGTTAGGAGGTGTCTATTGACCTTACATTTAAACTCCTGGTGATTGTAGCCGTCGGGGAAGCAATCGTTTGGAAGAGAATTCCACAGTCGGGAAGTGCGAGGAAAGAAACTGTTGGAGTATAAGTTACGGCTGCATTTTATCGGTTTCACTATAAAAGGGTGGGATCTAGTTGCTAATCTATTATCTCGTTCAAATTCGTATTTAGGGGGCACTAGTGATCTAAGTTCATCGGAGCAGAAGCCGTGAAAGTACACTAGTAAAAGGAGAAATTCCCCCAAAAATATATAAAGTAAAACCACATCGACGACGGGTCTTGTCTTCACACTACAGTATCAAAACGAAGGATTGTATGTTATAAATTTACATGAAATTGCTACAAAGAAATTGATAAAGACGGATAACTATTTAGATTGAAATAACGTTCAATTCAAACAAACAATACTTGTTTACAGAAGGAGACTTGTCTAGACCGAATGTAAATCTTTTCCAACGTCTTCACACAACTAAATGTGGTAAATGACCAGTGCTAATGTTGACGGAACTAGTTGGAGTATTGATGTAATAATGTAGCAATCGCGTATGAATTTTTAACGTCGTCACCCACTTGAAATGTTCCATTCCTAATGTTCATGTTGCTGCATTGTTATATCTAACCGTTGAATTGTTCTACCTATGCAGTCATCACCGCTGACTGCATAAATAAAAATAAATAAAGTGTATGCTTCGGTCTTGAAGGCTGTCACAATGCGTTTATTAAAAAAAAAAAAGAAAGATAAAGAAGTTTTCGGGTATTACCTATTTATTATACATTTATATTTCGAGATCGAAATCTCATCTTCAGAATAGCAGGAGTGTTTGTGTCCCAGTGTGTTCATGCCTTTCAACGAATGGTCATTCCTGGCTGCTGCTGCTACTGCTGCTGCTGCTGTTGTTGTTGCTGTCATTAATTCTGATGTGTGTTTTTTTTTCTGTGTGTGTGTGTGTGTGTGTGTGTGTGTGTGTGTGTGTGTGTGAAAGTGTGTTAGAGCATGTATATGTGTGTGTTTATTAAAAATAAATAAATGATTGAAACGAAAAGGAAATTAATACTGAGCATCAGAAAGAGACAGCTGAAGTTCCTGGGACATGCAATGAGGAAAGAGGGCTTGGAGAACCTGATACTAACAGGCTAGATAGGGGGAAAAAGAGACAGGGAAAGCAGCGGATAACATATTTGAAGGACCTAATCAGGTGGATGATGGAACGAGGGTTTCATAGTGTAACAGAAGGCGTGCTAAGAGCCACCAGGAATAGGGAGACGTTGAAAGCTATGATTGCCTACGTCCTGAAAGGACAGGACACATAGAAGAAGAGGAACATTATTAAATTGGCAGGGAGGCATATCATCCTTACGGGCGGAACTCAAAATAGATCTGGTAGCAAATACAACACGCACTTTTGGCAATGAAATAACAATTCTCTACTGCAGAGGAAATTTGCTTGACGAATTTCTCACTTACTGTACCTAGCTACGACTTACGACCATAAAAAAGGCCATTTGTTCGCCATGTTAGTTTTAGGTCCTAAAAATCTTTGAGATTTTCTTACTAATTACGGACCTAATCACATCCCGGGTATTATTAATTATTAGAAAAGGCTTTGCTAATATTTTTAATTTCCTCGTCCAATTTTGATTTAGAGCAAATCATCAGGTCACTGTGTATTAGAGTCTCAATTAGGTTTATTTTACTTTTATCAAAATGCATCCCAATGAATATATATATATATATATAACCAGTAAAAATTGGTTTACGGTAAACAGATGTAAGGTAAAACTATGGAGATTTACGCACCAATGCATCCATGTGACCGTTTTTATATGTATAAATCTGTGAAAAGTAGGGAAATCTCTAAGTTTTCACATGCCCTATATATATATATATATATATATATATATATATATATATATATATATGTGTGTGTGTGTGTGTGCGTGTGTGTGTGTGTGTGTGTGTGTCCCGACCAGAAGCAAGTGGATGTGTTTAAGCACACTGATATGCTGTGAGGATGTGCGTTGGGGTACAGTAGATATCGGCTCGGAACGAGAAACCGGGGAGACGCGTTCGAATTCCAGTTGAATCCATTTTATTCACTTACGCGCAAATACCCTTGGGAAAGGTATTAATCCGTCTATTCCTTCCAGTTATGGGTTAAATTGCAGGACAGATTGGGTTCTATAGCCTTGGTTGGCAACCAGTCTACCGCAGAAAGCAATGGCAACCTACTGCGGGATAATCTTCTGCCCAGTCAGTCATGTTTCTTTTGAGTTATGATCGCCCAAAGCGTGTATCATGTATGGCACGTAACTGACTGACTGATGTGCTGAGATACAGGATTGTATGTGGATGAGTAATAATACATACAAGCTGTATATATGCATACACGTACATTGAATCAGCATGGAAATGTAGGCTCATAAAATGAACATGAGAATATATATATATATATATATATATATATATATGCATGCACACACACACACACACGCGCACACACACACATATATATATATGTGTGTGTGTGTGTGTGTTTGTGTGTGTACTTGTATGTATTTAATATAAACTTAATTTATTTTAAGAGCCATGCTCTGCTCTTAAGTTGACGCAAGAAAGGAAGGAAAAAGTAAAAATAAAAAGGACTGCACCTATTTTTCTATTTTTCCCGCGCAGTATATACATTTTTTAGTAGATGCATGGCAAATGATCCTAGTGAATGTTTACCCTAGAAAATGCAAATAATGCCTAGTCTCGTAGTGTCATCACGTTCTCATGGCACGGATCGACTAGAGGAAAGTGAAGCCTTTAAAATTGATCCATTCAAGGAAAAATACTGAAGATCACGACAGAGAGAAGAAAAAAAATGTCAATAGAGAAAGACTTTATTAAAAAATAAAATTAAAAAAAAAACTGTGTATGATGCGGGGAAAAAGAAAGACAGACTGATAGACGGAACAGTAGATTTGAAAAGAAGATTTACATCTGCAAATGTACGATTTCACATTATGGAAGGAATTGATTCTAAGGCAGGATTATGGTTTAGACACAAACGCACACATATATTTTATATATAGACAGCAACCATTCCTTTATGAAGATCTTTTTCATAATATAACAAATATCTTCCGAGATTCTTGCACTTTGCTTTAGCGTTTCAAAATTTGACTATTTTCAAATCAAATTTGTTAATACATAAGCTTTTTCAATTATTATTTTTAATTTCATTTTAAATACATATACATACATACATGCATACATGTTCCTTGTATTGGATAAAGAGCAGTACAGTATGTGTGTTTGGTTATTTGATCAAATACTGGTAAATCTGTCGACGCATTTTCAATTTTTATTTTTAGTGGATATCCATAATTAAAATAGAAGCCCTTACATTATTTCTAACAGTACGTTTTACATTAATTGGCCTACCCATTTTAAAGATAAAATAGACCGTCTGTTTCAATTAAGGTTATCCACTATATCGTTTAAAGTAACACACACACACACACACACACACACACACACACACACACACACACACACACACACACATATATATATATACATATATATATATTATATTTTTTATTTTCATATTTTTATTTTTTCTAATTATTATATTTATAGTTGTGTTTAAAAAATTTTTTCGCTTTTAATAGAATGAGTATTATTATTATTATTATTATTATTATTATTATTATTATTGTTATTATTAACGTCTTAGAGAAATTTTGTTTGATACATATATATATATTATTATTATTATATTTCTATTTTTAATATTATTTTTATTATTATATATTATTAGTATTATTATTATTTAAGATGTTTTTTTAAGATTGTATTTTATTATTTTATTTATTTTTTTCTTACTAAGAGTTATTATTTTAATATATTTATAATATATTACTACTAGTGGTTATATTGTAACTTATATAAGGATGTATGATTTATGATTTATTTTTTACCATAAATATACGCCATAGTAGGTATATGTTAACCTAAGATTAAATCTCATGTCGTGTTTCTAAGAATGAATACGCGTGTAATGGACGTCGGTTTCAATTTAAAACGTTCATTTTGAATTATTTTAAATTCTTACTACTCCCTCTCATTCTTTTTCTTTCTTTTTATTTACTTTTTCTCTCTCTTTTTAGGTTTATTTTTCTAACTTTTACTTTTTTTTATATTTAATTATAATCTTTATTTTTTAGTAATTTTAATCATTTTAACTGAAATTTTAAATTAATATGAATTTTTAAAATAATAATAATAGTTGTTATTTTTTCAAATTGTTTTGAAATTATCATGTACAATCTATTTTTGCACCGTAAATATATCCCATTATATTTTATACTAAATTCCAATGTTAAGTTTTTCACGTTATGTTTTTCTAAGAAAGCAGACGAGCCGTTATAGACGCTATGGCGATACATGAAGTTAACATTTTATTTCTCTGGATACTGTTGATTTTTTTTATTTTATTTCTGTGTCCTTTCTTTTTTTTTCTCTCTCTTTTCTCTTCTTTTTATCTTCTCTCTATGAATCAATCGTCTACTTTTTTATCCTTGTTTTTTTTCTATTCTTTGGGGTTCTTTTAAAATGAGCGATAAGTTTTTTTAAATTACCGTTACAAATGTCTATTATAAATATGGGCATATGAGCGTCTGTGTAAAAAGCTTTTGGTGGGGATATTTTGAGGATCAAGTGTTGTACCATTTGGGTCTGACGAGCCGCAATAATAACATCATTATGCTGTGAAATATGTATTACCCATTAAAATTGTAGTAAATCAAAAATCTTTTCTAAAATATAATAATCCCTGCTGGAAGAAATCGGATGCCTAGCCGTACTGATGATACAGTGAAACAGGATTGTATGCGGATGACTATATGGACACACACACACACACACACACACACACACATATATATATATATATATATATATATATATATTGTAATAGTTGTTACAATGGTTTATAAATTCATAGTATCACTACACAAAAATTTTCGCGTTTCGAAGCTAGCCATGTGTCTATTCTGCTTCATTCTTCATGGGATCTTGTTGATACAATATAACGTTCTACATTTGTATCGAGCACTCTTTATGAAAGTAAATGCATGAAAAACAGGTAAAAAACCTACGAGTTCTACAACTTAGTTACAATATATATATATATATATATATATATATATATATATATATATATATATCCTGGGTAAAAAAGCAATCGGAAACTAACCGTACTGATGAGCTGTGATACAGCGAAACAGATCTGTCTGCGGATGACAATATATATATATATATATATGTTGACAACATATATATTGTCGTGAACCCGGTTAAAGGTCCGGCAAGAATAACGCAAAAATAACCAAATATGAAATAACGAATATATATTAAAGACGGAAAGAATACAATACTTGGATCTTGGTTAGTAGGAATGATAATACGAGTTAGTGTGGAATACTTTGATTCGACCCTCGGCCTTAGAACTGGGACTCGTAATGGTCGTTAAGATAGCCGTGCTCGTAGACCGACTCTTGGATGAGTTCGCGCCTCTCAGAGGGCGCTCTCCTCAGGTTACTCCCTCTCACCCCTTGTGAGCGGAGGTATAAACAATGGTTGGAAGAGTCCATTCAGTCTGTCGGTGATGCCGCCAGTACACACACACACACACACACACACACACACACACACACACACACACACATATATATATAATTTTAGAAGAGTTAGGAGCCAGTCTGTTTCATGATTCATCAGGCTCTGTCAACTTTGGATGGCCTACTTATATATCTCTGTCAATGGTGCATTATTGTATGTAAACTATATTGTATTATCTATGTTATTTGATATGCAGTAATGGCTATCTGCTCAATTATTCTGGAAGCTACTGCGTAGGAATAATTCTGGAACTAATTTAGTTGTTTCCAGCTATTTAACGTTTTTAACTCTTTACTCTTCATTCATAATTTATTTATTTTTGTTACTATTGATTATAATTATTGCCTTTTTACCCTCTATTCCGATCTCAAGTGGGACTGTTACATTGAGTCAATAGCTAAATTCACTGCCAGAAAGGTAGGATTGCTGTGTCGGGGCAGGATATTTTTTCCGCCTGAATCCATCCTGCATATATACAAATCAACCATTCGTCCGTGCATGGAGTACTGCAGTCATATATGGTCAGGCGCCCCTGCTGTTCATCTCAGTGTTCTCGACAGGCTCTAAATGAGAATCAGTAATGTGATAGGTACCGACTTGGCGGCTCGACTCCAGCCACTTCCCCACCGGGATATGGCTTCTATAAATACTTTCATGGCTTCTGCTCCAACGAACTTAAGTCACTGGTGTCTCTGCAACAGGTGTTTACACGTGCAACTAGACTGACAACTGGGTCTCAATCATTTACAGATTGATCAACAAAACGTAGACGACAATTCTACTCCCTCAGCTTCTTTTCTCGCACTTCCTGCCTGTGGAATTTGCTTCCATATTCTTGCTTTCACGACGGCTGAAAATCCAGGAATTTAAATGTAATGTCAATAGTCATCTCTAAACCACCTGACTCTAGTTCTTTTTACACCACTCTGTATATCCTTTCCTTTCTCTCCACATTTGCAACTGGCATCACACCTGTATTCCCTTCCTTCTCTTGCTCCTTGCTAACTGGTTCGTCTTTCTCTTAACTATCCTCCTATCTAATCTTTTCTTCACTCATGTAGCCCCCTAAACTTTTTACTCTTGTGTAGCCGTCTGCACATCAGTGGCGTTACCGCCTTGTTCGGGGTAATATGATTAAAAAAAATTGTTCATGAAACATTTCGCTGTTTGTTAATTTCTTTGTTATTTACTTAAATTTCTCTTAGGTCATGGCTCCCTTATATGTTTAGCATATAGTACTGGCTTTGTCTAAGTTATATCTCATTATCTCCGTTGAATATAATGTTTATATTTGCAATTATCTTGGTATTTTACAAGGTATTCGCTTTTAGTTTTCCGTTTTTAACCAACTGTATAAAAATGTGTTTTCATGTCAGCATTTCATGATGTATTCTAATCGGTTGCTTAATATTTAGTGCAGGGTGAATAATTATAAGTATTTTCTCCTCCGGATACAGTTTATATTTTTTTGGAATTATTGTTTAAGGGTGGTACTATATACGATGTGCGTTGTGGTGCAATGGATATCGGCTCGGATAGAGTAATCGGGGAGACGAGTTCAAATTCCAGCTGAATTCATTGCATTCACTTACGCGCAAATACCCTTGGGAAAGGTATTAATCCTTCTATTCATTCCAGTTATGGGTTAAATAACAGGACAGATTGGGTTCTATAGCCTTGGTCTGCAACTAGTCTACCGCAGAAAGCAATGGCAACCTACTGCGGAATAATATTCTGCCCAGTCAGTCATGTCTCTTTCGAGACATGATCGCCAAAGCGTGTATCACGTATGGCACTTAACTGACTGACTGACTATTTTATATAATTTCCATGATATTTTTGGTGTAAATATCCACATGAATATATACATGAAATTCCAACTGCGTTCAATTTCAAACTGATATATTAGGGAAAGGCATGAACCCATCTATCCTTTAGGTGATTATTTAATTAAGGAATGTATGCTTGAGAGGAAACTAATCTGACGTAAAGAAAATTTTGAATTCGTAGCCACAATATTTGATGTAATATTTACACTATTGTTGTGGAGTAGTTTTCGCACTGATGCTTATAATCGTGCTATGTAAGTTGCTAATCGACTTACCGCACCCAAAATGTTAGGAACTTGGTAATCTTCCACCGAAAGCTGACTCCTTAGTGTTCGGCTAACTGCCGACTAATATCAACTGCCTAGTAGTTCTACTGAACTCCAATAGAACTTTAAAGAACTCCTATGAACTTCCCAAAAACTCCCAAGAAATTTCTGTTAACTCATATTAATATAGGTAGGAGAGTCCATTATCTGAGGAATAGGTTTGTTTCCTAATAACAATTATTTACATAATTCGAACTATTGACCTCATGTTGGCTGCAATTTGTACAATGTTTTGGCCATTGTACTCTCCAGCCTAATTTAGGTGTTAGGAATTTTGACCCGAAATATTTATTACGATCGTACAACTAGCGAAATCTCGTACAACCAAGATAAGTACAATAGTCAGTATAATGCAAATAGTGCCATTGTACATTAATCCGGAGGCTTTCAAAACTGTATATAAATTAATGGATAATTTTAAATATTTCAATATTTCCTTTCCCCTATATATGAATTTACTCGAGATACACGATTACCAATTAGGTCCCACCCTTTTACTGTGAATCCAATAGAATGTAAACGCAAAGTCTACTCCTTCAGCTTCTTTTCTCGCCCTTCCTGCCTGTGGAATTCCTTTCCGTTTACTTGCTTCCCCGACAGCTACAATCTCTAAGAAAGTCAAGAGATATCTCCTATCTCATTAACCTGCATCATCTCTCTCCCTCTCTCTCTCATGCTCCTTATTCCGTCCACTCCACTCTCATCAGTATTCACATCCTTCCCTTATCCACTTCCTGACACCCCCTATAACTGTCACTCTTTCTTATAACTTGTCTCGTATGTAACCCCCCGCGCACCAGTGGTGATAAACTGCCTTGCTTGAGACGATATGATTATAAAAAAAAAGTATTATATATTACATTTCCTTTAATGAAATTAATGATTCTTCATTTGAGATCAGTTGAATTTTGGAAGTGTCTCACGACAAGAATTGCAGCTGTTTTTTCTTTTTTAATTAGAGAAAATTCTCTCGTGTAATGTATGCTCTACTACTTAGCCACAGGAATCCACTTCAGCAACGTAAGGCTCAATTAACTTATTTAGAAATAATTTGTTGGGACTTTTCTCTATCGCAGATGCAACCCCTGGTTTGTGGCACAGTTTTATTTGTAAGTGTTTGGATATTTAGGGCAGCAAACATTGCTTTTGACGTTTGTAACGATAGTATATAAAATTTAAAAACACACCACACTATATATATATATATATATATATATATATATATTACCATGATACCATTTACTCAGAGGACTTATTTAGCCATCAAAATTCAGTTGACAACGAAAAAATTTTATTTGATATCGATACCAGGAAATCAAAATTTGACTTACATCCATTCATTTTTCTTTCAGTCTACGGTTTTGCTTTAACTGCAAACAACTATTGATTTTAGTCTTTCGTGTCAACGTCCAAAGAGTCTAAGCTCCAGGACCCTGGAGTAATTTTAAAGCTTTCATTACACTCGAGCAACGCCGGGCTATACTGCTAGTATATATATATATATATATATATATATATATATATATATTGTACTTTCTTGTCGATTTCGATGTATGTGGTTTCCACAAACCTATTCCTCTTTTATGAAACACTTCAGTCACATCAGGTCTTTGCATACAAGATCACATATTGAGCATCTGCAAAAATTGTGGGAAAGCAACAAGAAGATTTGTTGACGCTGATCACCGTTATTTTTCGTTTCTTAACCGTCAGTATGATTGATTTCATTTCATCTTTTATACAAATTTGGCACAAATATCCCCTTTATTCATATCCAGGGCAAAGCTACTGAAGTTAGTATGAGACACATTGAAGAGCTGAGATTGTAGTTACAATTCAGCTTTCCTTTATAGCTCAGTCAAGACACCAACAATTATATATATATATATATATATATATATATATCTTGGGCGAAATGAAAATAGAAAAAAAAGGCAAAGAGCCTGATATATATTATATTAAAAAGAGTCAGACCTTACAATGGTGGCGATATCTGCAGATTATGTCAAGAAGAGATGTTAGCCATAGCATCATTTACAGAAAGAGAACGGCTAGTAAATGAAAGGTCTAAAATATATTCGAATGTGAACATCCCATAAAATATAATTTAGAATCACAAAAACCCGGATGAAAGTTTTACAATTACTGAAAATTTTCTTTATTGTGAAATTTCATTTAATTTTAATTACAGTTCTGAAAATCTCTGTTGTACGTTTGAAAAAAAGAACACTTTGGAGAATCAATTGATATATAACATCTGAATGTACTGAAATGTTGAAACCAAGATTGCGTAATAAACTAACTTCTGAATTAATAAATATATATATATATATATATATATATATATATATATATATATATTATAAACTATAATTTAGAAAATTATCAAATTACAATCTACTACAAAGTGACTGTACATATTTTTTCGACATTTAAGGGACAATGTCTCATCAGGTAGTAAACGCTATTAAATGGCGATTAATATCTGATGAGATACTATCCCTTCAATGTCGAAACAAAATTTACACTTCGTAGTCGATTGTAATTTGAACATGTTCTAAATTGTAATTTATAATGAATATTCATAGCTCTATTTTTATATTGAGTACTGTTTTAAATTAATGTTTTGAACGTTATTAATATTTTCTTCGTTCCTTATTCATTCGGTATATATATAGTCATCCGCAGACAGATCTGTTTCGTTGTATCATAGCTCATCAGTACGGTTAGACCTTCGATTGCTTTTTACCCATGATTGAACCTGGCGTCAGTCGGCGATTCTACCTCTGAGCTATGGGCGCTCGGTAGAAGGAGGCAGACTTTTAGCGTGTGATATATCATGTATACACACGGCAAAAGCTGAGAATGTTCTAATTCATTACTGAATGGGCAATTTGTAGATGCTAGAGTAGCTACTGTTTTTTCAAATTAGATAGATTAGGTACTGTTTCTTCAAATTCTACCATTCTTGTAGACTGCTCAATCAGGGTGTGAAAGCGTATGTGTGTGTACGCACACCAATATATATATATATATATATATATATATATATATTAATCTTGGTGTGCGTACACATATATACATACACACGTATGTATGTTTGTTTCTGTGCGTGTATATTTTCTAATTTTAGTGCGGTCATAAATCGCCATTCGAATATGGTGCAGTTGTGTGATATTCGCGTTCACATATTATTCCGATTATTAACATTTCAATAAACATAAATCTGTTTCTTTTTTAAGTTCATCTTGGAGAAAATCAATCGTCACCAACATTAATCTCCGTCTTCATATCAAATTCTTAATCTCAGCCTAGTTTCATTTCCACTTGAAAAAGTAATATTCTCGCAGGTATAACTCCTGTAATCCGATTGCTTCTTCAATACCGATCGATTCATTCTAAGGGTACACATCCTACATAGAGATCTTCAAGTAATCCGTTGTTCAGGTATAAATATTCCCGGTTAATCTGAACAAAAAATGTTCGAAACAATTTATACATTTTTTCAGCCTTTGCATTCACCTCAGAAACATTTCCAAGTCTAATTTTCATTGGATATTTACCCTCGGCGAAAACTGAATTATTATTACTATTTTTATTATTATTAGGCAGTGTAACTTCGCAGAAAGTTCTGAGAAAATATCTACCTTAGATGATGATTTGAATCAGTAATTATCTTCATGTATTTAAAAATCCATGAATATAATTATTGATGAAAAATAAAATAAAATAGTTACTTATGCTAATGATTAACTTCTTGATCCGAGGAAATTAACAAAATGATGAGAGTGTTTCATAAGATATATACTAAATTGTTTAAATAAATGACCTTACTAACTAATCGACTAAGAGACAATTTCAAAATGAGAATAATGCCCGCCATGTTACTCACGTGTAGGTTGTGATATGGTGCATCAGGAGGGATATCGGGACAGCAAGAAGAATATTTGCTGACAATGTCCGCCGTTATCGTTCGTCTCTTTGCTGTCAATACGATTGATTTCAGATTTTATTTTTTTAATACAAGCCTGGCAAAAATATCTCATTTATTTCTGTTTAGGGCAAATCTATCGAAGGTAGAATGAGGTACATTGACAGCGGGAAGTTTGGTTATTTCTCATTTTAGCTCAGTCAAGACTTTCATTAAAGCTCAGTCAAGACAGCAACAGTCCTTTTGTCTACTGTCAATCTTGCTATGCATGACGACCTTAGGTATTCTCCTGTGACTGAATTAAATTGAGACTGCATCAGGACAATGTCAATTTGATCAATTTGAATTTTGCAAAAGCGGCGTTGGGCAGCCTCTCGTCAAAAGTATAGCCACTAGTGCCATCTTTTTTTTTTTTTTTAATCATATAACCCCAAGTAAGGCGATAACGCCACTGATGCGCAGGGGGCTACGTAAGGGTAAAAAGAATGGAAAAGAGAAATCCGGAAACCACATCCTAAACAGAGAACAAGGGATGAGCCTCTTCACCTGTTCAATAGATGTGGGTGGAGTGAGAACCGGGTGATAGTTTAGTCTATCTACTCCAATTGTTTTTTTGTCATTATTATTATTATCATAATTATTTGCTGTTATATCAATGGAAATTATAAATTTTCTGGGAATCCTGACAGAATAAATGACACCCATTTTCTGGAAGTCTGCAAAATTGATGTCAATCTCGAGTTTCACTAAGCATTCTTTCAAGTTCATTATTAGTGTTCTAAGCGCACCCATTACGACAGGAATGACCTCAACTCTCATATTCGATAGCTTCGTAACTTCTTAGGCAGACTGTAGTATTTTTCAATCATTTCAGCGTGTTTTTTTAATATATTTTACAATTTAATCGCAGAAAGAAAGGCAATAGATACATCGTGTGAAAAAATTAGGAACATAAGCGTTAATATTGGGCAGTAACAAAAAGGACTACATCTGAACATCTGAACAGTAGACAGCGATTGACATTGCATTTAAATATTTTCAGATTAAAGTTGGCTAGAAAGCCTGATGCTTGAGAGGGAATTCCACTGTAACACTGTTGCCCGGGCCGGATAATTGTGACGCTTGTTCTCGTCGATGGTCGTGACGGCACTAATTGTGACACTGCCAACCGGCTGATTAGTTGGTTCTGTCGCTCGCTGGTTCGGGAACGGATCCCGCTGCGATGATGTCGAAACGGTACCCGCTATGTCGACGCTTTCGGGCCGCTGTTGCAAGTCGTGATGATCTCGTCACAAAAGCTATTACAACAACGGACCACTGCTCACGTTGTGATTTATCTCAGAAAGTCGCGTTGTGCAAATCCAGTAGCCGTCTTTCCATCAGAACCAGACCGGACACTTGTGTACACTTATGGTTAAAAATAAGCACGGCACAAAAAATAAAAATTAAATAAACGAATAAGGTTGAACACGCCTGGAGAGAAATTTCAGTTCTCCACATAAATTTTAAAACAATAACGTCCTTTCGGGATTCAACATTAACTATTTAAGTTAATCGGCGGCAGGCTTCATTCGACATTAACTCTTTATGTTAATAGGCAGCAGGCTTCATTTGACATTAACTCTTTCGCCATAAGTTCTGTGGTAGGTGACCAGCCGTGGGTCATGGCTCCCTCAGTTGGGAACCCTTTACCACTGTCGTTACATTTCGACTCACAAAAACTACTGATCTTTCTCGCCGAGTCCGGATTTTTATAAACATCCCCAATTCTGGCCGACTCGAAGCCTTCGACCAATGAGATTGTTTTCCACCCACACGATTTGCGGGAGCCTCGACGAATGAAATATCAACAGCTCACATGCGTGATGTCTTTCTGTCTTCTTTTTTTCGATTACATCATCGGTCTTACGATCCCATAGCTTCTGTTCCCAGAAACATTTGTGTGGGGATCTAACCCTACTTGACCTCATCAAGTAAATCCTGACATTTTGTTAGGGCTACTTAAAAAAATTTAGCTTGCCCAAAACAATCCGCTTCGAACACGGAAAAAGAATAATTATATTTCTCTCTTTCTTTCCCAGATGTTAGCTAATTTTTCTATTCACCGGATTTTACAAGTACATGATAGTATTAAAATAGTTTTTTACATAAGCTCACATCGCGAATTACAATAAAGCACAATTAATAATACCACTAATATTAATTCTTCCCTCTCCGTTGCATTAAATCAAACAAACAAAATTATACCAGCGGGAGATAGTGTCACACCACAAGTGAGAAGTGCGAGAAAAGAAACTGTTACCATAGAATATACGGCTACATCTATCCAGTTCAACAGTAAATTGCTGAGCTCTCGATATTAGTCTATTATTGAGGTTAGATTCATTAAGTATAGGTACCATTACAAAGTGCTCATCTAAATAACAACCATGAAAGTATTTATAAAGGCAAAGGGAAGCAACCTTATGACGGAGGTTACTGAAGTCAAGTCGCCCTATCAAAACCAATAATATTGATGATTCTTTATTGAATCTGATTGAGGATTTCATGGTAAATAGCCAGGTTACCAGGCCATGTGCGGCAGTAATATTCTAAGTATGGATAAGTTTTAGATTGAAAAATGTGTAAGATTGATTCTGGAGGGAAAATTATCTAAAGCGACACAGTGAACGGACTTTCTTAACAGCTGACCTAGCAATATATTCAATATCGTTTTTCACTTCATGTCCGCCGAGAACGTGAGCCTGAGAAGGCGCAAAGAATCACTTTCCTATAGGGTAACATCAACCATGATGATGAAAGAATAAAAGGGGTCTCACAGATCATTAATAGAAATATGTTAAGTTTTGGAGACGTTAAAAATGGCAAACCATGTTTTACAGATCGTTTACAGATTATTTTGGACATTAGTTGCCATTTTAACGTTGTCGGAATGATTAGCCTTACTATCAAGATGGTCACTATTGTCTTGATATTATTCATTGAATCTTGATTTTGGCTAACAAAATGTTTCAATATGTGTGCTTGGTAATTTGTAGTTAGCAAGAAATGCTTTTCTGCAGCAATAATTAAACATTCAGTTTTAGATTTTAACCTTGAAATACATAAATACTGATGAGTACGGTTTTTGTTGACTTGAGTTTGATTCGGGTAAAGTACTGAGCCTGAATATGCTTACCTTGCCGCCATTTTTCATATAAAATTCATCTATCTGTTATTTATTTTTCATTGAAAATGATTTTATTAACCCAAATCTTCAATGTCTAATATATAGCTCAACTCCAGTCACTTCCTCAACGACGTAATGTGGCTTCCTTCTGTCTATTCTACAAATACTTTCACGGCTTCTGTTCCGATAAGCTTAACTCCCTGGTGCCATCTCTGCATGAATTTACTCGAGCTACTAGCCTAACAAATAGGTCCCACCCTTTTACAGTGAAACCAATTAAATGTAACCACAACTTCTATTCCATCAGCTTATTTTTTCGCACTTCCCGCCTGTAGAATTCTTTTTTATATACTTGCTTACCTGACAGCTACAATCTCCAAGAATTTAAATGCAATGTCAATTACCATCTTTATCTCCTTGACTCGCATCCTTTCCCTGACAACTCTTGTATCATGTTTTCTTCCATTCTATTCTACTTTCATGCAGCCTTCTTCACACCAGTTTTTTCTTACCCATTCCCTGACACCCCCTCTTTCTCATTTCTCTCCTTTTATATAACCATCTTGCTTGGGATGAAATGATTATAATATATATATATATATATATATATATATATATATATATATATAATTCCAGATGAAGAGGACTCAAGGTTTTTGTTTGTTTTGAGTGCTCAGGCATTTATTTTATTAGAAACAGTGCTCAATATAATGAGTATTATAGAGCTTAATATAATTATATAGTTATGTATCGACATGGAAATATCTCTGTCTCGAGATATGTTCTCATCATCAGGTAATGTTGATGTAGCTGTGCAGATGATTTACATGTGAAACATAGAAATTTCCATGTCGCAATGTACAATTGATACATAACTCTATAATTATATTAATCTCTCTCTCTCTCTCTCTCTCCATATATATATATATATATATATATATATATTCTATATAGATAGATAGATAGATAGATAGATAGATAGATAGATAGATAGATATAGGCCTGTGTGTGTGTATATATCGGGTGAAAAAGTTGAAAAGATTTCAACTTTCCGATGAGAAGCGCGCATCGCAGCTTCGAAACGCGCATCGCAGCTTCGAAACGCGTAAATTTTTGTGTAGTGATACTATGAATTTATAAATCATTGTGACAACTATTACAATATATATATATATATATATATATATATATAAACAGGAACGACAATTGCCATTACGAGTTGGATTCAGGTTCGAATTCCGCTGGAGGGACCATCTTCTCTTAAATTCCACAAATATCCAGATCGGTAGACGAAAATAAGTAAATGAACTGTTTAATAAATAAGCGGAGCCTCTACTTAAGCATGTGTTACTGAGTGTGAAAGAATATATAATAGAAAACGATTAAGAAACGGGAATAGTAAAATAATGTAGATTAGGAAGACAGACGTTAACGACGGAAATTGCATTTAAATTATTGAAGATCAATCTTGAAAGGAAAGCAAGAATCCGGGTTCTTTAATATCAATCGGATGCAGCAATCAAAACCGTTACACACATATACATTGTACAGGTAACAAAGTATAATGTTCTACGTCTGTTCAATAGAGATTGAAAGAGTGCTGGCCGGGCGGTAGGCAAACCTATATATATATATATATATATATATATACAATTTAATTGTATTTTTACATTTCTCAAATAAAATGTTACATACCAGTATAACAGCTGTGAATGAATTGTCCAAAGTTAATGCCTTGTTCAACCTGTATGCAGTCACTTATGTAGAGATATATGCGCATATATATATATATATATATATATATATATGTGTGTGTGTGTGTGTGTGTGTGTGTGTGTGTGTGTGTGTGATAGAGAGAGAGTGTGTGTGTATTTTGCTGTTGTTGCTAATGTTGTGTGTGGGTAAAGATTTAAGATAGAGTGTATCTGGAAAAGGAGAATATGATAAAATGAAAGAAAAATATTACGTAGCCAACTCGTTTCTCCCCCGCTGTGTGGAACTTTATCAAGATATTCGCTTTGGTAAAAGTCCAGGAAAGAATGAAACGCACGGACTAAGATACGTTTTTCATTTTGGTTTTATTCATATATATATATATATATATATATATATATATATATATATATATAAGCATGTGGTGTAAATATAGAAGAATCCAAAGGTGTATCCTGTACATGAAGTGGTAGGATAACTCTTTAAGAAAGCTCTAAATATATATATGTATATTAAGACCAACTATAAGAAAAAATAAGGCAGACATGTTATTTCATGGTAAATCGGAAGTTTAGGCCTATTTCATGCGAACCATCATCAGCTTCCGTCTTTATTGTACAGAAGATTTTACACGAAGATCCGTGTAAAATCTTCTGCAAAATCTTATATGTTTATATAAAGTTGTAATAAGACCTCGCAAGGCGGTAAAGACATTAAGACGCAAGTGTTTGTAAGAATTAGAAACAGGAACATTAATAATGAGTAAAAAGAGGAAACTGTAATCATGAGTAGGAGCAATAGTATATATATATATATATATATATACACACACAGAGAGAGAGAGAGAGAGAGAGAGAGAGAGAGAGAGAGAGAGAGAGAGAGAGAGGCGTGGAAACGTTTTTGGCCAACTTTTGTTAATTTAACTCCCAAGTCAAGAGTAATTCTCTCTGAACATCATCTCAGCTGTGATTAAAATGAATTTAATATCAACTTTATAAAGTCGATCAGAGAATTCGAGAGTATTAAAATAAAAATAAATGGGCATTTATATATATGTATATATATATATGTGTGTTTTGGAGTCTGTGTACCTGAAAATCTGCCAGCCTAGTCTGTGCAGACAAAAGAAAGGAGCTCTTCATTCGCTCTTTACGCTCGTTGGAGGATTTGTGAGCCCTTTTTTCCCTATTTTATTGCTGTTGTAGAATTTTACGTTTACACCCCGCTTACATTTTGATTATTTTTTTATTAAAATTTTGTTTTTAAACCAATTTCAATTTTCCTTCTACAATTAATATTTATGTGTCCTGTTTATCATTCAAAATTCTGCCAACGAGCACCTTTGATAATGTGTTAGCCGAAAGGGTCCTAAGGTCTTATGTACATTTTGACGTTTATTCTATTTAAATCCATTAGTTTTGTTTTGTTTTTTTTTTGTTTTTTTTGTTTTTCTGCAGGTACAAGTCTCTTTTTTTGTTTATATCTATATTTTCGATAAATCTATAAAAGATCTATGGCCTTATCCCACTAACCGACTTCAGTGTTTCGTGATATTTTTAAACATTTAACCCGAAGCAAGGCACTCCACTTCCACTATTGCGCAGGGGGTTACATAGGGGAAGGTGATGAGAGAGTGATTAGATATAGGAAATGTCAGAAGGAGGGTAATAGACGGGTAAGGATGTACATAGGAAGAGTGCGTTAGGAGGTGTCTGTTGACCTTACATGTGAACTCTTGGAGCTGTCGGGAAAGTAATTATGTGGAAGGGAATTCCACAGGCGGGAAATGCGAGAAAAGAAACTGTTGGAGTAGACATTGCAGTTACATTTTATCTGTTTCACTATAAAAGGGTGGGATCTAGATTTTATATTGGTATCTGATGTACTAATATAAACGTTTTTATTAATAGTAACTAGATTTATACTCAGATAGTAATAATTCTTTCTAGAAAGTTTATATATGTAACAACAACCTAGATATTAATATGATGCAAAAGCTTCAACATCAATTGTAGCATTAGATGTTTTCATTTCTATCTCTTTCCTTCGAAAACCTCTGATGTTAAAATCGAAACTTCGTGCGATGCAACTGTCTTGGAATTGCCGTCTTTATTTTTACCCCACCCTTGCGTTCTTCGGCCAGGCCTCGAACAAAATGACTCACACACTGGCATACATCTCATGAACACAATTTAATGATAACATCGTTCAGAGAGCACTTCTAATGCGCGACTGAATATTACAGGACATAAATTTTATGTAGCTTTTCAGTAAAAGGAAAATCAACTTCCCTTACCTTTCACTGACTTGCATCGGTAGTAAATCATCTAATTCAACAGGCTTTGTGCATTCTAGATAGAGAAACGATTTTATTATATATTCGTTTAATCATACGAATTTCATCGTATTTTATATTCTAATCAAAATTTAGTTATAGTTGACGTCTATACTCAGCTTCATGTTTCAATTTGGTACTTTGAAATTTAGTCTGTGAGGATAAACATTTTATCGGATATATTTTAATAGACGTCATTCGGTCATATTCGGGTGATCATTAATAAGTGCTTGAGTCCATCTATATTAAGTCTAAGCAACCTTCAGTTTTTAAACAGAAGGAATAATTACTGCGTGTGAATGTCATCGGGCTTTGATGTAGACTACGGATTCTCTGATAGTCATTTTTTAATCACTGGGCACACAGAAAGGCGATGTACGATACTGGTTAGCTCGTTTTTTCTTGTTGGTTATTTGTTGTTATATTTTCTAACCCATCTGTGTAAGTTGAGCAATATTTTTTTAATTATCTTTAGTTTTCCTTGTTTTTGTTTTAATATTTTACAAACAACAAACACACATACGCATACGCACTCACTCTCACACACACACACACACACACACACACACACACACACACACACACACACATATATATATATATATATATAATGGTAATTTATTTTTATTTTAATCCTCTAGAATTCTCTGATCGACTTCTTAAAATTGATATTAAATTCATTTTAATCACATCCGAAATGATGTTCAAAATGAATTGCTCTCAACTTGGGAGTTAAACTAACAAAAGTTGGCCAAAAACGTTTCCAGGCCTCTCTCTCTCTCTCTCTCTCTCTCTCTCTCTCTCTCTCTCTCTCTCTCTTTATATATATATATATATATATATATATATATATATTCATCATATACTGTTGCTTCTACTCATGATTACACTTTTTTCTTTCCACTCATTATTAAGGTTCCTGTTTCTAATTCTTCCAAACCCTGAAGTCTTAGTGTCTTTGCGAGGTCTTATTGCAATTTTATATATATATATAGTTATCCGCAGACAATTCTATTTCGCTGTATCAATGCTCATCAGTACGGTTTGACATCCAGTTGCTCCTATTCAGGATTGAAACCAGACCGAATTGATATCAATCGGCGATTCTAGTTCTGAGCTATGGGAGCTCGGTAAAAAGAAGTGAACTTTACCGTGTTATATACAATGTAAACATACGTCAGTAGGCGAGAGTTTTCCAATACATCACTCAATAAATGATGCGTAGATGCGTGAGTAGCTACTGTTTTTTCAAGGCCTATCTTATACATTTGTTCATTTAGGCACAAATTTTATTTTAGATATGCCAGATTAAATAAATTGAAAACATTGTGTCTGCTTATTTTTAATAAAATCTGTTCACACTTTCGCATGTCATAACTGAAAATGTCTAAAAGCACTATAACGTTGACAGATGTTATCATTAATTTCTCAATGTTCTCAAGTAGTTTCAATCACCTTCTGAGATCATCCTCAGGGCTGTGAGTTGTGGTAACAAAAAATAATTGTAAAATTTAGTTGCTAAAAATTATAGCCCTGACGATGATTTCGGAAGGAGATTGAAAGTACTTGAGAACATCGAGAAGTGAACTATAATAACATCTGTAAATGTTACATCTAATTTCTGACATCTTTCAATTATTATACGCTAAAAATTATCCGTGAGTATGAACGGATTTTATTAAAAAGAATCAGACACAAAGTTTGCAACATACATATATATATATATATATATATATATATATATATATATATATATATATATTTATATATATATTCACTGCTGTGCAAATATAAGTGAACTCATTGAATTTGTTGTTGTTTTATAATTGGATGAGATTTTTTTTATGACGGTCGTATCACGTCGAATACATCGGTTATCGTTTGATCACCGAAGTTAAACAATTTGGAGCCTGTTCAGTTCTTAGATGGGTGAGCACTTGAGAATATCAGGTGCTGTAAGCCTTTGTGGTACAGTGGATGTCGGATCGGAAAGAGAAATCGGTGAGCCGATTTCGAATTCTAGTTGAATGCCCTACATTCCTTGGGAAAAGGTATTAATCCGTCCCTTCCCTCCAGTTATGGGTTAAATAACGGGGTAGGACTTGGGATCCTGCTCTTAAACAAATCCCAATGAAACTTTCTCCGTCGTGGAGGAAACTGGCTCAGCCAACCTAGGGTGCATGTGGCTTGGATGAGTTTTTTTGGGTGAATCATTGGTGAGCTTTTAATACGGCATTTGAATTGAACAAGTTGATCCTAACATTAAATATGCCTGCAGCAGCCTTTTGATTTGGGTTGTCTTTCACCCATAGAAACAGACAAAATTGTATACATTGGCCGCACACTATACTTTACAAGATACTAATCACTTTTTAACGGACATATAGTGGCTTTTTTTTTTCGAAAGTTGGGTTTCGTTCGGGGCTGGATCTTCTAACAGGACAGTGATCAGATATTGGACTCAAAAAACAAATTTATAAGTATTGAATGTCCTAACCAAAGTCTTAATTAAACCCAATTAAAAGATACTGCTGCCACATCTGGTCGGGTGTCCCAGCTATTTTCCTAAGGGGTTCTTGACAAAATACAACGGAGAATCTGTAATGTGATCGATACCAACTTAGCTAACCGGCTGTAGTCACTCTCTCACCGGCGTGACGTGGCTTCCCTGTGCCTTTTCTATAAATATTTTCACGGCTTCTGCTCCGATGAACTTAGATCGCTGGTGCCCCCTAGCTACGAATTTGTACGCGATACTAGATTAGCAAATAGGTCCCACCCTTTTACAGTGAAACCAATAAAATGTAACCGCACGGACTAACAACCTGTTTTTGTTATTTAAAGCCAGATAATATTTTAACGTTGTAAGAACATTTCGGAATTAATGATTTACTTATACTGGTAATGAAGCCACATCTAGGATAGGATATGTGAATTCATCACTTTTTCAAGGTGAACATAAAGAACCTGACAAGAATTGAAACTATGCTCTCCGAGCTCGAATTTCGAGCAATTTTCTATTACACCACCCACACACCTAAGCTTATAGCACCTAGAATTCCCAAGCGGTAAATATGGTTTAACTCTACGACACGTTAATAATGATTACTTACTCTGTTCTCTCTAAACTCTATAACTACTGCCTTTCTCCTTCCTGCATTCCAGCCTGCTGGAAATCCTCTTCCGTGGTTTCTAAAAAAAAAAAAAGAAAATATAATGGAGAACCCTCTGACTCCGCTACTTATTGCCCTATCAGCCTCCTACCAATCTTTGGCAAAGTGTTCGAAGCCATCATCTTCGCAGAGGTGGTATATCTCACAGCCCACAGACTCTTCTCTGACAAACAGTATGGCTTCCGCTTCACCAGGTCTACTGCTGATATGCTCACGACCATCAATGAGTATATACACTAGGCCCTCGACAAGAACGGCAAAGCCCGAGATGTTGCCCTTGACATCTCCAAAGCGTTTTTTTTGTTTTTTTTTATAAGCGTTTCACCCCGAGCAAGGCATGTCACTGCCACTACTGTGCAGGGGGCTATGTAGAGTGGAGAAAGGCTGATTAAATATAGGAAATGACAGAAGGTGGGTGATAGGCGGGTAAGGATACCGAGAATGAGGGTTGGGTAGATGAGAGTGTTCTGAGAATAGTTGGGAGTTAGTGTGATAGGAGGTGTCTATTGACCCTACATTTAAACACCTGGTGATTGTAACTGTCGGGAAAGCAGACTTGTGGAAAGGAGTTCCACAGGCGGGAAGCGCGAGAAAAGAAGCTGTTGGGGTAGAATTTACGGTTACATCTTATTTGTTTAACTGTAAAAGGGTGGGACCTAGTTGCTAATCTAGTATCTCGTGTAAATTCGTGCTTAGGCGGCACCAGTGATCTAAGCTCATCGGAGCAGAAGCCATGAAAGTACTTGTAGAAGAGGCACAGGGAAGCCACATCACGCCGGTGTGAGAGCGGCTGCAGCCGGTCTGCCAAGTCAGTATCAACCACGTTACAGATCCTCCTTTGTATTTTGTCAAGAAGCCCAAGGAGAGCAGCAGGGGCACCCGACCAGATATGGCAGCAATATTCAATACACGGGCGGATGGTAGATTTGTATATGTGCAGAATAGATTCAGGTGGGAAAAATTTCCGGGCCCTGCACAGGGAGCCCACTTTCATAGCAGCAGATTTGGCAATGGATTCAATATAGTCATTCCATTTGAGGTCCGCCGAGAGTGTAAGGCCAAGGAGGCGTAGTATTTTACTCTCTGGGAGGCTAGCCAGTCCCATGCTAATGGGAGGTAGATGCGATTGTCTATGGTGGTTAGTTGATAACAGCTTTGTTTTGGAGGCATTGAAATTTACCAACCATTCCCTACCCCAGGTCACTACGGATTGGAGGTCCCTTTCAAGTACGGCAGCGAGGTTCACTTTGTCGTCCAGACCTGGTTTCTGATCGATGCGGGAGTAGATTGTTGTGTCGTCGGCATACATGCCAACTTGGGATCTAATGGTGTCGGGGAGATCATTAATGTAGATCAGAAAGAGCGTGGGACCTAGGATAGAACCTTGAGGGACGCCCGCGTTCGTCTGGTAGTTTTGGGAGGCATGCCCATTTAATACCACCTTCAATGTGCGGTTAGAGAGGAAGGACTGGATGAGGTCAAACAGATGTCCAGTTATCCCATAGCTCCGCAGTTTGCACAAGAGGCCAGCATGCCAGACCCTGTCGAATGCTTTGGAGATATCCAAGGCAACAGTTCGGGCTTCACCATTCTTGTCGAGTGCCTGGTATATGTACTCGGTAATGGTCGTTAGCATATCAGCAGTAGACCTGGTGAAGCGAAACCCATACTGTTTGTCAGAGAGAAGCCCGTTGGCCATAAGATGCTGAATCACCTCGGCGTTGATAATGGCTTCGAAAACTTTGCCAAAGATTGGAAGGAGACTAATAGGACGGTAATTGGCGGGGTCTGAGGGTTTGCCAGAATTCTTAAATATAGGTACTACGCAGGAGGACTTCCAACAGGCAGGAAAGCAGGAAGCAGATAGGCAGATGTTATAGAGTTTAGAGAGGACAGAGGAGAGTTCTGGGGCACATTTCTTCAGTACTATGACTGGGATTCCGTCACCGCCGCTCGCTTTGTGTGGGTCAAGTTGCGCAATTATCTTGGCGACCAGCGAGGGTGTAATGTGGACGTTATTTAGTTGAGCCTTAGTTCTGGGTGGGAGGTCTGGTGTAGGTATTCCTAACGAGTCCAGTGTCGAATTGGTTGAGAATCTACGGGCAAAGCATTCAGCCTTGTCGGCTGGGGAGGTGAGAACTTCAAATTCATTGATTAGTGGGGGTATTGAAGTCTTGTTCCTGCTGAGCACGCTTTTGCAGAGACGCCAGTAATCTTTGGAGCCAAACTTAGAGGATGCTATGCGTTGCCTAATTCTGGTAGCAAACGCCCTCTTGGCTTCGTTCAGTACTTTTTTACACTTGTTCCGTGCTGAGGTGAAAAGGCGCCTGTTTTGGTTCGACGAGCAGCTTCGATAGAGCCTGAAGAAATGGTTCTGGTGGGCAATAGCGGCCGAGCAAGCGGGTGAGAACCAGGGGGACGAATTTGGTTTTAGTTGGAATTTTCTGGCAGCGATAAAAGCATCGATGTCAGCCTTAACCCAAGAGGAGACTTCGGAGGCACAGTCTTCGACAGGAAGATCAAAGACGTTGTTCCAGGGGACGTCGCAGAGGAAGTCCCTGAACGAGTCCCAGTCAGCTCTTTGGTAGCAGTATGATATTCTGCTGGTCTGGTTTTCTTGGGTAGAGTTAGTGCGGATTGATATGTTTACGGAGACTACGGCGTGGTCAGAGTTTCCGAGGGGGCAGAGTTGCCTGGTAGTGCAGGAGTCTGGGATGGAGGTAAAACAAAGGTCGAGTAAAGAGTCCCTTCCGTTCGGGTTTTTAGAGAAACGCGTGGGGAAGTCCACCACTTGCGTTAGAGCTTGGGCTATTGAAAAGTGCATGGTGCGGATCCCAGCAAGGTCGGTGGCTGAGTTTTCAAGCCACTTGGTGTGGTGGGCGTTAAAATCGCCAAACACAAATATATGGGCATATGAGTGAGAAGAAATGGCCCTGTCGATGTTAGTAGAGATGCAATCAAGTAACGTACAGTCAGAGGTGGAGGGGGAGCGGTATAGGAAGAAGAGATAGCTAACCGAGCTTAGAAGTGAGAGACGTAAGCACATGAAGGAATGATCAAGGGATTCAAGAGATGTGACCCTGGCTAGGGGGAGTTGTTCGCTGACATATACACCAAGCCCATGCATATGGACATTGGAGTCCTTCCTGAAGAGAGGAAGGTAACCAGGAACGAACAGCTCTGAAGAGGGGATAGAAGGGTCAAGGTTAGTCTCACATATAGCTAAGATATCGGGTGAGTTAGTTAGAAGGAAAGACTCTACACTATTAAAGTTACTGCGAATACCTCGTATATTTGTGAAGGTAACGCAGATAGGTTTGGGCGATTTACGACTAGCTGGTTTAGGCTTGCTATATTGTTTGTTTAATTTCATGTTGGTTATAGTTGTGGATAGAGAGAGGTCTAGAGTAGGGTCAGATGGTCGTTAATTGCAGCAGGTGAAGGATGGTGAATGACGCCGCCTGCAGCATAATGTGGCCTCGGGGTTGCCCATCGGAAATTCATGCAGGGACGCCCGTCCATGCGCGAAATGGCACTACAGGAACCCCGATATTATTCAACATGTTGATCAGAGCAGCCTCTCGAGACGCTATGCAAGAGTTCGGGCTCCTAACTACCAGCCGGAAGCAGCAACCAGGAAACTGCCAACCCGGTACCCTCAGAATGAAGAGACATTGCCACCATACTCACCAACTGCAAAAAGCTTCCAGCCGAACCGACATAAAGACCGAAAAAGAGAGAGATGAACCGGGAACCCCTTCCTAAACAAGAAACAAGGCGATCACCTCTACTCCTGTCCAAAAGAAGGTGGTGGAGTGTGAGACCGGGCGATAGAAGGTACTATCTACTCCAATTAAAAAAAAAAAGAAGAAATGTGTGACTGAAGTTAACTAAGTTTTAACTTATACTAAGTCAAACCTAAATTTGATAATTAAGAACAATTTACACAAAAATTAGGCAGAAAAGATAAGAACCGATAAAAAATAAAATAAAATAAAAAATACAAATCAAAATAAATAAATAAATAATTCAAAAAATAAGATCACACTGGCTAAACTCACCAAGTTGCAGGCTAGCTGACAGAAAAAAGTTAAGAAAATTTCAAAAATTATCTTCATTTTGTTTCTTCTATACAGTTCTGGAAAGTTTAAGTTACCTTAAGTAAGCAGTAACAAACAGTAGTGTGATGGGGGGGGGATCACCTCAAAGCCATGTGTCCAGTTAGCAAGGGAGAGAGAGAGAACAATAAAATTTTAAAAAAAATAAAACAAACATGGCCGGTCTTAGAATTCCTACATATAACCAAAACCCTAATATACCAAACCTAAATTTGATAATTAAGAACAATTTACACAAAAATTAGGCAGAAAACAGATTCTGGAATGCTGGCCTTCTGTGCAAGCTGCAGGGCTATGGTATAATTGGACAATTGTTTGACCAAGTCCAGTTCTTCTTTTCAAGCCGTACTATGAGGGAAGTATTGAACGGACAAGCCTCCCAGTACAATTACATGAATGCAGGTGTCCCTCAAGGCTCTATTCTAGGTACTACGATTTTCCTTATCTATGTTAGCGATCTTCCAGTAGGCTTCCTATCGACGTCATATTGTTTGCTTACTAAATAGTAGTAGTCTTGCGTTGGCTAAATTTTTAGTTGTCTTTTTGCCCGATATCTTGATCAGTTCTTTAAACCAATAGGCATATAGCGAACTAGCTTCGTGACCAAAGATCGAGGAGTGGGAATGTATCCAAAAGCACTGCAGTTTTACTTTTTGATAACCAGTCATCGTAGAACTGACCACATCAGCTGCACTTAATTATTGGTTCGGGTATTTTACAAGAGTGACAAAGTTGTTATATTTTATCTTCCTGTTCTTCTTACATCAGTTTAATCCAGAATTCATAATAGGAGGAGTAGTTTGCTCCTAGTTCTGGATTGTAGTTACCTTAGACTAAGGGTCAGCAACATTTTGCTAAGTATGAACCAACTTAGTGTTTTAAAATCATTCAGTCTGCCAACAGTATACGTATTTCTATACAAATCAAGGTTAATATAACTGTTCTACAATATATTTTATATAGCAATATATACAATAATATATAAACCACATTAATAACAATAAACTGTTTTTAAAGTATTTATTAAAAATGTTATGATAATGGGAGCGTTTGCAATTGGTCTCAGCGAATTGCTCATTATCGGAAAATTTGTTACTTCGAGTTTTACACAATGTTCTAAATGTTCAGGAGTTATGAAACTTTGTTGTGTACATAACACTACCTTTATGTGAGATAAAATTTACTTACACGAATAATTAAAACCAAAAGCCGAGAGAAGAGCAAAAGCAATTTTCTCGGGAGAGATGTCCAACAATTGAGAATAGCTCTAGACGATTCGAAATTTTCGTCTTCATCACATTAGAAATTGCTTGGCATCCCACGTGTCCCAAGCATGCACTACTTTGCCGATCCATGCGGTTAGACTACTGATAATGTTTGAGAGACTTTGTATCTCTTTCTATCGGCACTCCACTGTCACGGTTCTCGTAGAGAGATCCCCATTCAGTTCAATGTAAGACAGCATATTATGTTCATTTTAAAAAATATGTTTGGTCCTGGGCATGACGGTAAACTGCATTCGACATCAAAGCCTCCGATTGAGAGGTTGCGAGGAGCATGGAACCACCTCTTAAATGCTGTTGTTCTCAGGTCCACTCTGATCCGGAGTGGTGGCACCTGTTAAGTTCCCAGCTATCGGCAAATAGTTAACCCCCAAACTGTGGTCAAAACACTATGAAAGTATAAAAATAGACTTTTATAGAAACATATGCATTTTTGAAGGAAAAATATTACCAAAAATCAAATTTAAAAAAAACATTACCAGAACACATTTTTGAAGGAAAAAATTATTCTTAGCAAAACGCTTTTGAATACAAAACTAGAAGACAATTTCAGTTTTCTAAAATAAAACAGAAAAACATTTTCATTAAAATCTTACCAAATAACCTTCTCACTATAACCGAATATTAAAAAAAATTCCTTAAGCTCTCACCTTTTTGGCATTAAATAATCCAGAGCGGTTGATATGCTGTTAAACGAAACTCAAACTTAAAAATATGTTCTCGGTTTATTTGCGTCTTCAAGTCTATAAATTCAATTTTATTGACATCTGCCTGCTCTGTTACTTTAACCTTGTACATAAAGTATCACCAATTGATCCTAAGAATGCTTTGGGAGGAATCATAAATTTTAACAGTAGTTGGCTAAAATTTTGCTGCATATGGAAAAATAATCTTGATTGTAATATTTTCCATTCTACTTAAAAGGTTCATCAGGTTTTCGATACATTTATATCTATTAACTAGCAGTATAGCCCGGCGTTTCTCGGGTATATTGAAAGCTTTAAAACTAATCCATGGTCCTGGAGCTCACACTCATTGGACCTTAGCACGAAAAACGTAGCTTGATGAAAGGTTGATCTCGAAGCCGTAGAACTTACTAAAATGAATGGATGTAAGTTAAATTTTGATTTCTGGTATCGATGTCAAATAAGTTTTCCGTCGCAAACTGAATTTTAAAGGCTAAATGAGTTCTCTGAGTAAATGGTATCATGGCTGAAACAAAGAACTACAATTCTACATATTAGAGAAAAAAAAACGAAGCAAAAACCCAAATAAAAGAGCTGAAATCCTGATCTTGGATATCGGGGTATAGATTTCCGATATCATGGGGAAATTGGAAAAAAATAAGTAGCCCATGAACTGACCGGAAGTCCAAAGAATATTTGTGTGAATTTTGGTGAGAATCGGATAAAAATTGTGAATTTGTATGAAGGACATACAGACATACAGATAGGCAGAGAGAAAGACACACACACAAACATCTTGCTTTATATATATATATATATATATATATATATATATGTGTGTGTGTGTGTGTGTGTGTGTGTTTTATATATACATGTGTGTGTGTGTGTGTATATATATATATGTGTGTGTGTGTATATATATATATATATATATATATATATATATATATATATATATATATATATATATAAATACGCTCTTTTGGGCAATGGAAAATTAGTTCAAGCCTCCTTGGAAACTTCTTGCTGGCCGTTGGAAGGAATATTTCCGAGAATGTAGTTATAAAAATAAATATTAAGATAGAAATAATTTAGGCTTCGAATCTTTTTGTCTGCAGTTACAAGACACTAAAACACATAACATAAATGATAAATAACTTAAAGATAAATTTGTCAATTTCTCAATGGATTTGAATGATCTTAAATGATAAAAATCCGCTTAGACAAATTTATTTAGCAAGAACGTTGTGATAAAAGGCAAAAACAAATAGAAATTTTATTTTGAAATAAATAAGCTCTAAGCTTAATTCCGATAATCGGAATAGAGTGGATCACTTCTATATTTGTCAAGCTGAGTATTCCACAAAGAATACTGTCTGGAGGTTGTCTCTTGTGAATAATGAAATAATGATTTTTTTAGCTGAAGCATGAGACGTCCAGAATCAAGGCCAATGTAGAAAGACGATAATATTTTAAGATGTAATATTCAATGAAACATAATAGGTGCCTAGTTTCTTGACAATAACTTCAAAGTTGGAGAAGTATGTTTTATATTAGAACAAGGAAAAGAAAATGGTTATAGAGTAAATAACCATGCACTTTCAACAATGAATATTACTAAAGTAAATAGAATAAATTTGGTAAAAAATTTATGAGTAAAATCTCGTCTCATATTCATGCGAACAGAAACTCAGACGTGTCGAAGATTCAGTCAGTTAAGTACCATACGTGATACACGCTTTGGGCGATCATGTCCCGAAAGAGACATGATTGACTGGGCAGAAGATTATCCCGCAGTAGGTTGTCATTGTGTTCTGCGGTAGACTGGCTGCCGACCAAGGCTATAGAACCCAATCTGTGCTGTTATTTAACCAATAACTGGAAGGAATAGACGGATTAATACATTTCCCAAGAGTATTTGCGCGTAAGTGAATGCAATGAATTCGGCTGAAATTCGAACTCGGCTCCCCGATTTCTCGTTCCGAGCCGATATCCACTGCATCATAACGCACATCGGCTTGTCGAAGATTACACAACAGAAATATTCCCTAGAGCGTTCAGTAGAATGTCTAATCTCAAACTTCAAAGTCTTGTGTAAGACGATATACTGTATCCGGCAACAAGGCCTCGTATCGGGAGATTTTGATGAGCGTGGAGCCACCTATTAATTGCTGTTGTTTCCACGTTCGCCCTGACCTGGGGTAGTTGCACCTGTAGGGTCCCAAAATTTGAAAACATAAAAATATGATTTTTACGGTAAAAATACTAGCAATACAGTTTTGCAAAAAGAACCAACAATTCAATTTTTTTAAACTTTAGTTTCAGCAATGTATTTGAATGTTGACAAAAACTTATTTACAAAAATACATCAATAAAATCTGGTCTACAAACTGATTTCTTACAAAATGTATTATTTGTACTTACAAATCTATTCAAAAAATCTTGCCGGCAAAAGTAACTTATTACAGTTGATAAAACGTAAAACAAAATGAGGCAAACCACTAAAATTCGAGCAATACAAAATACAGTGGAACCTGTTGTATGTGACCACCTACTGCCATCAAAAACTAGTCGCATACAGCAGGTGGTCGCTCACTAAAAACTCTTGACCTATCCTCCTCACGATCTTATATTTTCACCCTACAGAATGTACATATTTTAGTACGTTATCATGTAATCTGCTAATAAATAAATGAGAACATAAGATGGTCTAAATTTGAAAACATTTATTCAGCATAATTATTTTTTTAACATTAAAAACGTATTTACAACGGTTAACAAAAGAAATACAAATTATTTATTCACGCTGGTGTAGACTTAAAAAATCCGTTATTGCCGTCTGTGTAGTGTTCTTTTTTGTAATGTGACCCCTTCGATTCTAATTGATGTTGGCACTAATTTATTTTGTCCATCTTTTTATTGGTCTTCATGAACCAAAGCTCTCAAATTTTTCTTAGAAGTGAGTGATAGGAAAAGAGAATCTGTGATAATATATGGAAAAATAAACAAACATACAAGAAAAAAATGACAACAATCAGGGCAGAGAGAGAGAGAGAGAAGGGGAGAGAGAGAAAGAGAGAAAGAGTAAAACGATTAAAAAAAAATAAAGATAACGAAAGAGATAAACATTGAAAATGTAAATTTTACATAGATGTGATTTTTCCCCTACGCCCAAATTTATCCAAGTTAGTAAAGAAACCGACAAATCTCATGAACTTGTCAAATGTAATAAGTAGTCGTATGTTAATACAAGACAGCCGCCATTTGGCGACCTCCAGTTCAACAAATAATAAAAATTTGACGCTGCACTGCAATAACAAAACAACGAGAAAGTGTTTTTCGCTTAGATTAAAGGAAAATGAAATAGATTAATAACTTAAATTCTCTTAATTTAGAAGTTAGGATTCTACTGCCAAAATGAATTTTTCTTAAAGTGGTTGCTTGACCAGTGATTTTTATTTTTTTAATGCTGGTCGGTGGTCGCGTTTTAGAAGAAGTCGCTTACTGGGTGTCAATTTTTTTTTTTTAATCATCTCACCCCAAGCAAGGCATTCCACTGCCACTATTGCACATGGGGCTACATAGGGGAAGGTAAAGAGAAGGAGTGGTTAGACATAGGGATTGTCAGGATGAAGGTGACAGATGAGTAAGGATAGCGAGGATGAAGGTTAGGCAGATGGGAAGAGTGCTTGATAGAATGGGAGCAGGTTAGTGTGTTAGGATGTGTCTATTGACCTTACATTTAAACTCCTGGAGATTGTAGCCGTCGGGGAAGCAATCGTTTGGAAGAGAATTCCACAGTCGGGAAGTACGAGGAAAGAAACTATTGGAGTAGAAGTTACGGCTGCATTTTATAGGTTTCACTGTAAAAGGGTGGGATCTAGTTGCTAATCTAGTATCTCGTGCAAATTCGGAGGGGAGCACCAGTTATCTAAGTTTATCGGAGCAGAAGCCGTGAAAGTATGAAAAGCCGTGAAAGTATTTATAGAAGAACATTAGCAAATCGTACGTGCATTAAAAAACGGTCGCTAATAGCAGCTTATTTTATGATATTACAACATAAAAAAATTCCATTACGAACGCTAAGCAATATGTCATATTTGAAGCAAGAAGAACATTTACAGTATTTTTTAGCAACAGTTTTGCGGTTATTTTTTTGTATGTATATATTGCGTATATATAAATGTGTGTATATGTCTATATATACGTATGTATATTGTAATGGTTGTTACAATAGTTTATAAAAGCATCGTATCACTACACAAAATTACATATCATTTACATATCATTTTACCAAAAATAAATACTTTTTACCATTTATTTTTCATTTCAACTTATCACCAGATGAGGAGCAAACGTAGCTCCGAAACGCGAAGATTTTTGTGTAGTGATACTATGCTTTTAAAAACTATTGTAACAACCATTACAATATAAAGCTCTACGTTTTATCGAGAACTCTTTATAAAATTAAATGCATGAACAGTGGGTTTAAAACATACGTGTTTCATAACTTTCTTACAATATATATATATATATATATATATATATATATATATATATATTGTAAGAATATATATATATTGTATATATGTGTGTGTGTGTGTGTGTGTGTGTATGTATATATATATATGTTTTTGTATATATATATATCTATCTCTATACATATGTAAGCATGTATGTATATACGCATATATATATATATATATATATATATATATATATATATATATATATATATATATATATATATGTAAGAATGTGCGTTGTGGTCCAGTGGATATCGGCTCGGAACGAGAAATCGGGGAACCGAGTTCGAATTCCAGTTGAATTCATTGCATTCACTTACGCACAAATACCTTTGGGAAAGGTATTAATCCGTCTCTTCCTTCCAGTTATGGGTTAAATAACAGGACAGATTGGGTTCTATAGCCTTAGCTGGCAACCAGTCTACCGCAGAAAGCAATGGCAACCTACTGCGGGATAATCTTCTGCCCAGTCAGTCATGTCTCTTTCGAGACATGATCACCCAAGCGTTTACCACGTATGGCACTTAATTGACTGACTGATATATATATATATATATATATATATATGTATCTGTGTATATATATACATATGTATGTATACATATATATATATATATGTTTGTGTCTATGACTGTATATTTATGCTTCATGTTTTCATTTAAGCATACTTGATGAAATAATTAAAATATATTATTTGTATTATTTTTTTATTACTCACGTAGTCAAGAAAAATTATTTTTGAGGTGATTAAAATAACAACACACACACTGTGAGTATTTTCATTAGTCTTAATTTTGTTTTAATTATTTTATAGTCCATGTACTTTCAATCTTGCCCAATATCATCTTCATGGGTTTATTGTTAAGACGTAATTAATGTAGTTGATAGTTATGATGTCTTTTCAGTTTTGAATATCCTGTGGTTATCCGTTACATGTAAGAACGCGACGCCGACTTCTAAATTACTTGATGCAAGGAAGGTGAGTTAAATTTTAATGTCTATAAAAATTGCAAATTACAATTTTTAAATAATCTTTCATCCAAAAATTGCGACCAAGTTTTAACCTACTGTTGTAATCATTTTAGAACATTGTTACTAGACACTTAATTAATTTTGTTTAGTGTTTGTGGTAATTTGATAAAAATAGCTTCGAGAATTTGATGTTTTTGTATTATTTTTATGGTAGAGTATGCATGTATTGTCAATTAATATTTCCCTAAATGGTGAGTGTGGAGAGGAATGTTTATTTAACTGTTGTGAAATGGACATGTGTAGTGTAAGTCTTCTTGAGAGCGTAGGTGCTATGTGACCAATATATATAGTTGCTTTTTTGCCATATGTAAAATCTTCCAAAGGGCATTTAAATTGGCATACACAGTTTTTCTTTAAAACGCTAGTTGATTGAGAGAACTTACTGCGAATGATTATGCTGGTTGCATTAAATTTAGTATTATACATAATTAGTTTTATATTTTTACAGGGATCTGTAAAGGATAAATTAGTATTTATGAGATTGTTGGGATGTTTTCATGCTAATAGTTAGAATGCATTTGATTACCATAAAAAAGGTTGATATATTTCGGGTTATTTGAGGAAGCATTACGTTATTTTTTGTTTATGCTTATATATCTAAAAGCTTGTTACATTTGTCCATGAATTATGTAATTAGGGAAGAATGTGGTATGATGCATTTCCACCATTGAGGTATCTGCCAAAATGCATGTATTCATAAAAAATCTGCTTGTATTCAGAGTTCACCAAAATCTCTATTGGTCGGATTCTCTACCGCTGAGCAGAGAGGAACCCAGACGAAGCCCCGCCGAAAGGCAGAGTGCTGTCTGGGGAAAATAAACAAGAACACGACACTGCCTTATGCAAGGTCTATAGAACGTTTTTGCCAGAGCTTAAGGATTCGAATCACTCACGTAAAATTTGGCTTTGTGCTGCATCTAGCCTCAGTAGTATTTAGGTGAGTATCAGATGATCAAAACTCTTACTTTTTTGGAATTTCTGCCTTCGGGTGGAGAGGAAATTTTCTACAAATATTTTCATGCAACTACTCTGACGAGCATTGGCCACGATTCCATGAATATAAACGTATAAGTAGATTGATATCTAGGCCCCAAATGCTTTTCGTTTACTTCCTTCCCTGATAACTACAACCTTCTGCAAATCCAAATGCAGCGTCAATCGCCATCTTCTATCTTTTTGAATCTAGTTCATCTTTGTCCTGTCCTCAGTATACTTGGTCATTTCTCTCACTTTCACTCTCTGTAATACCTGCGCACTAGTGACATTCCCGACATGATTGGGGTGATTATATAGAACAAAGCCGAAAATATGCAACACCCAATGAGTATCGAAATCTATTCCGTTGTAACCTGTGCTAACGGGATAAGTTTTTTAAATATTACACAAATTGAAATTCTATGGTAGTGGGCAAAAAGTGCCAAGCTCCACTCCAACGAATTTTGGCTGGCTCCTCTAACTTTTATAAGCTTCAAAGATTTATGAAACTGATCAGTCTCTGATTTTGATAAAATTTTAACTTCAGTACTTTTTTCTCTGCGTTTTATTTTTCATTAAACATTTTAAGGACACCAGTTTAAAAAAACAGCAACAAAAATACAAGATAAAAACAATCAGATAGATAGCAACAGACATGTTGTTTTTTTTTTAATCGTATCACCCCGAGCAAGGCTGTAACGCCACTCATGTGCAGAGGGTTACGTAATAGTGAAAAGATTGGAAAAGATAAAGCCGGAAACCACATCCTAAACATGGAAAAAGGGATGAGCCTCTTAACCTGTTCAATAGATATGGGTGGAGTGTGAACCGGGCGATAGATAGATCTATCTACTCCAATTGAAAAAAAAAACAAAGTGAGAAGATTGGAAAAGAGAAAGCCGGAAACCACATCCTAAACAAGGAACAAGGGATGAGCCTCTTAATCTGTTCAATAGATATGGGTGGAGTGTGAACTGGGCGATCGAGAAAGAGACTTAATAGTCATATTTACCTATCTGAAGGAAGGTGTTAATTAGAAATAATGTCCCCAACTTGATATGTAGATACATAGGCAGTCAGTGATTTATGGCCGTGTGAAAGAATTGGTCAGTAATTTTCTCCAATCTACTGAAAATTCCCGACGCAGAAGTTCTATGTCACGCTGTATAAAAATGGTGTAATATGAAAATGAAGACGCTGCTTGAATTTGTCTCACTCCTCATCAGAAATACTAGGAACTGAATGCCGTTTTTTAATATGATACTCAGTATTTTTCTTGCGAAATGTTTTAAGACATCTTTACTAAATCCATATTAAGGTATACGAAAATGAAATTGAGTTGGGTCTGCGTATCCCAGTGGAAAAATCAAAAGAGACTAGATAATTATATGATTTTATGTATGTATATATGTGTGAAGTTTTGAACAGTTTTATGCAACAAGACAAAGGCAGTAGCCTTCTTTATGTTATCAATACACGTTTAATCACAAAGCAGAAAATGGAATCACCAAACTGTGTTTACATGGGAAGAGATTAACGCAGTCAAAAAGAAGAGACGTCAACAATAGAACGGGAATAATTACGCAGATATGCAAACAGAGAAGGAAACGCCATAATCAAACATTCTTGTTTTCTTTGTTTTTTACTTGTAAATATATATGTATATCTGGCCACAAATATCTACATGTGACATGTTTCTAAAATTGCCTTCACTAAGTCATTGAGTCATTTTTTCATTCTTTATGGCGATGTTAGTTTTGCTTTCCTTTCTTCACTATATTTTTCCGTTCTTGATAATAACATTTTGTCTTTTCCTGATTTTCTCAATGTGCCATTCTTTTATTCTTTCTGGCTGATTGTTTTTGTTTTCTACATTAATTCGTCGTATTCTTTTTACCTTTTCCCTGAATTTGTCCTTCTCCTTTTAAAACTTCCCTTATATCGTTTTTCATCATATACTTTATTTTTCACATACTTTCTTCCTCTCTCTCTCTCTCTCTCTCTCTCTCTCTCTCTCCTCTGTGTCTAGCTAACTCAGTTGCTATTACGACTGAGCACTCTAGATGAGAACATTTAAAAAGAAAAAAAACGGTTACCAATTCGGCGCTATATGCATAAATCTTCAGCAGTGAATGGAGATCTTTCGGTAACTGGCGTATGTATACGTCACTTATATATAACACGCTAAAATTTCCTTTCTCTGGTTCCATATGCCTATAGCTTAGGAGTTAGTGACTCCGACTGACACCAAATCAGTTGAGTTTTGATCCCGGCCAGATGAGCTGCGAAACAGGCTTTTATGTGGATAACAAAAAAATGTATATCTATGTATACGCTTGCAATAATACTATCTCGGATATTGAGCGCACATTACGCATATATACACTTACATACGTCTCATTATATATATATATATATATATATATATATATAGTGTTGATTTGTGGTAGTGTTTAGCACCATGAATTTTTTCAGTAGTATTTTGCCTATCAAGCAGATTTTTGTAATATAAAGTGCTTACTATTGGGAAGGAGATAGTGCGTTGATAGGTTTAATTTCTCATTATCTCGTTTCTTTTCTAAATATTTAAATTTTGTTTTAAACGCTGATTAATGCTAGCTTCTCTTCTAGGCATAATTTACAGTTTTTGCTATTGCTGCTGTGTGATGGAGCTTTTTCTACTACCCACTATTTAATTTTGGTGGTAATGTTATTTTCTTTCTGTTTTTATATGCATATTGTTAACATTTGGTTGTTTTTGTATTTTCCTGCGCTTAGTGATATTTTGTGATTATTAGAATCCTTTCTTGAATGATGTTTCTCTTTCTCCTATGTAAATCTTTTCATTTGTGTTAGTGTTAATTATCACCGAAACCTTGTATATTATATTGTTTGTTAAACATTTATTATTAAGTGGACAACTGTCTTTCTTTTGACAGTTACACTTGTTCGTATTGTGGTGTTCGTTTGTGTTGTTGTTATTGGTTTTATTGATTATTTTCTTGTTGCGTTTAGTTATTATTTTCCTTATGTTTCCCATACTGATTTGGAATTAGACTGTGTTTAAATTAATGATTTTTGAGAGATTTTGTGTTTGGAGAAGGTTTTTGTATTATGTTGAAAATATTTTTCCTATATTTGGTTTTATATTTTAGTTGTAGGGTCGCTTGAACATGTAGGGGCCTCGGTGATGTTCGTCAACTTGGCCTTGTGCCCACAATTTCAAATATCAGAAGATTAAATGAATAGTTAGAAATATGAAAGTATTTTGTTTGTAAAATAAGTGTAATTTTATTAATAGAACTGAATAGCAAATTTGTAAGAAAAATTCTCAAATGAGTGAAATGTTTAAATAGAAAAATGCACGTGGTTAAGTGTTCCAGAGAGATAGTAGTAATTAGCTGAGTGTCCTGGGGCGTATATTGATAGTAGCAGAATGTATGTATGCAAAAAGAATAAAAAGTCTGTGTTCTTTCCTTTTTATGGCCGGAGAAAAAGTGAACAGAAAAGTAAAGAAATAAAGAAAATTGTACTGAGTGGTCTTTAGTTTTAATATTCAGTTGAAGATGTCCTGTTGTTGTTGTTGTTGTTGCTTTCTTTCTTTGGCAGCATGGAGTGAAAACGAAGAAAGGAAAATTGGAAGTAAAGGTAGAATGAATGTATGTCGGTGAAACATTACCTCAGATTGTTTTTTCTTCTTTACATTGCGACGAGAGGCTTCAGATACCGCTCTCATTCTGACTGGGTTGGCTTTTTGAAATCTCTTTTGTTACATTGAGACAAGGTCCGTCAGCTATCCGCTCTCATCTCGAACTGATTTTGCCCGGCCAGGGAACGTCCTTAAGTAGTGAATCTCGTCATGTGACAGGCTCTGAAGGGCATTTTCATTTTCTAGGTGTGAATAGAAATTGACCGACGTCATAGATCAGTTTGTTATTTCCTATCCAATCAGCATCCAGAATATTATTTTTGACACTGACTTGTGAAATTTGCCTTGGCCTGGGTTTTCCAAAATATTTTGATCCAATTTTGCGGGTATGCAATTTTACTTTTTGCGTTTTAGTGAATTGTTGGGTGATATAGGATGTGTATCCTATAAAGCAGATTATGTAGATTTTTCTGTTGTTTTTCTTAGTTTTATCTTCATTTGTGCATTAGAGTTTATTTGAGTATCGGCTTGTTTTTTTGTGTTGACGCGAATATTTTTTGTTTTGATTGAATATTTTTTGTTACTAGAGTTCGTACATAACCTTGTGTTTATAGATATGTGTATGCGTTTGAATAACTCGGGATTATAATTTTTGTTGATATTTTGCAATTATTGAAGCATGTTTTGAGGGATATTTCTCTTTCTCCATCGCCCGGTTCACACACCACCCATATCTATTGAACAGGTGAAAAGGCTCATCCCTTGTTTCCGGTTTAGGATGCAGCTTCCGGTTTTCTCTTTTCCAATCTTTTCACTTTTTTCTTTTTTCTTTTTTTCAATTGGAGTAGATAGACTAAACTATCGCCCGGTTCACACTCCACCCACATCTATTGAACAGGTGAAGAGGCTCATCCCTTGTTTCCTGTTTAGGATGCGTTTTCTGGTTTTCTCTTTTCTTATCTTTTTCACTCTTTTCTCTCTTTATTTTTTTTCAATTGGAGTAGATAGACTAAACTATCGCCCGGTTCACACTCCACCCACGTCTATTGAACAGGTGAAGAGGCTCATCCCTTGTTCCCTGTTTAGGATGTGGTTTCCGGCTTTCTCTTTTCCATTCTTTTTACCCTTACGTAGCCCCCTGCGCATCAGTGGCGTTATCGCCTTGCTTGGGGTGATATGATTAAAAAAAAAATGTAAATCTTTTCGTTTGTGTTGATGCTAATTACCCCCGAAGCTTTGTATATTATGTTGTTGGTTAAACGTTTATTATTAAGTGAAGAGTTGTCTTTCTTTCGGCAGTTGCATTTGTTTGTATTGTGGTATTCTTTTGTGTTGTTGTTATTGGTTTTAATATTTTCTTGTTGTGTTTGATGATTGTTTCACTTTTGTTTTCCATATAGCAGAATCTCATTTTGACTGTAATTTTGTCATTGATTTTTGAGAGATTTTGTGTTTGGTGAAGTTTTTTCTATTATGTTGAAAATATTTTTCCTAATTTTGTTTTTGCATTTTTGCTGTAGGGATGCTTGAACCGAATTATGTGCCTTTTTCTGTTTATTTTGTTTGGTTTATCTACGTTTGTGCATCAGAACTTATTGTAGTATCGGCTTGTTTTTAGTTTTGATACAAATGTTTCTTTGTTTTCATTTAATATTTTTCATAGAAAGCCTTTTTTATAGATATGTGTATGTGTTTGAATAAATTGGGATTATAATTTTTGTAGATATGTATGGCCTTGTTGCATTTTTTCCTGTAGGTTATGTCTAAGATGTTTACTATATTTGCTATATTAATTACCTACATTGAAGGGGAATGAAGATACTATGTGACAAAATAAGTGTTATTCTTGGAAATCCTTCACATTGTTAAATTAGAAAATGTCTTTGATTGATATCATATAAACAATTTTAATATGGTGAAAGTTCTGCTCCAGTTTTTTTGTGTTTATTAATTTACCAGGGATTACATTTTTCACAAATTAAGAAAATTTGTCAGTTTATTCATTTTTTTTATTTCTTTCGCTATAAGTAATATTATATAATGTAACTAATATTCATTATTGCACTAATTTGTGTTGCAAATGCAAATAAACGTATGTGTATCTAAACTTATTTAAAAATAGAACTTTCTCTGTGCGTGTCTGTGTCTGTGTGTGCGTGTCTGTGTGTCCGTTACCTATAGACTCCGAAACGGCTGAACCGATTTTCTTGAAAATTTACACATTTGTACGATAAGCGTCTGCGAGTGTTCTTGGCTAGATTTTGTGTCGAGATACCATCGGATAAATATCGAAAATCGATAATCGAAAAAACCGGTTAGAGAAGGAGTGGTCCGATTTTAATCACAATTTGATAAAGACATAAGAAACAATATTCAGAAGTTTCACTGATGCAGTTCTTACAATAGTGCAGAAAATTAATAATATATATATATAGATATATATGTATATATATATATATATATATATATATATATATATATATATAAAAGGCAAGATGTTTGTGTGCGTGTCTGTTTATCTACCTTATGTGTGTATTTTTTCAACCCTATTTATTTTAGTTTTTGCTTCGACTTTGGCTCTAAGTAGGTAAAATTATAGTTATTAGTCTCAGCCATGAGACCATTTACTCAGAGGACTTATTTAGCCTTCAAAATTCAGTTTACGACGAAAAAAACTTATTTGATATCGATACGGTTTCGGTATTTGATATCGATACGGTTTCGCTTTAATTGAAATCAACTATTGCTTTCAAGTCTTTTGAGCCAACGTCCAAAGGGTCTGAGCTCCAGGACCATGGATTAGTTTTAAAGCTTTCATTACACCCGAGCAACGGGCGATGCTGCTAGTTGAATAATAACATTGATAATACTGTTTCCTGATCATTTTTACTGGGATAGTCAAAGGAAAATGTTAGACCAAACATTTTTCAGAATCTGTCTTACACATTCTGTCGGTTTCTCATCTAATTTTACTAACTTTATATATATATATATATAATCATCTGCAGACAGATCTGTTTCGCTGTATCACGCTTAGACATCTAATTGCTTGTTACCCAAGATTGAAATCCAACCGAACTGGCGTCAGGCGGCGATTCTACTGCTGAGCTACGGGCGCTCGGTAAAAGGAGGCAGACGTTTTTAGCGTATGATGTATCATGTGCCAGTAGTTAGTTCTAATTCATTACTGAATGAGCGATGCGTAGATGTTAGAGTAGCTACCATTCTTCCAGAGTGCTCAATCATAGTGTGAGAACGTAAATATATATATGCTCGTGGCCTAGTGGTAGATTCGCCGATTGACGCCAATTCGGTCTGGTTTCAATCCTGGGCTAGGAAGCGACCGGAGTCTAAGCCGTACTGATGAGCTGTAATCCTGCGAAACAGATCTGTCTGCGGATGACTATATATATATATATATATATATATATATATATATGTGTGTGTGTGGGCAGCAATCTTTCATTTAAACATGTTTTGTTAAAAACGAAAGATAAGGGAGGTTTTATTAATTTTTGGTTTATATTTTTTTATAGTAATCTTGCATGTTTCCTTTATGCTGGAGATAAAGAATATATAAATGTTCTATAATTTTCGACTTTGCAAACGTTTTCAGCCTCTTCACAGAAAACAATAATTAGTCAACAATAATTTTCCCAACTCATTATTAATAAACAAATAAAATTATTCTTACAAAAAATACATGACACTAGCATAAAAAATAATACACAAGAAAACATCAACATATTTATTGCAGCCAAATGCACATTAATTATAAACAGGACCAATTTTCTATAGGTAAAATCACTAAACACCGCATTTATACCGTAATTCCTCAAGAACATTTAAAATTTATAATATAAAAAAATGAAGGCAACAAAAATTGTTGTTTCTAATAATAATGATCCCATCAAATCTAAACTAGCTGTGACTAATATAGTGTATGAATTTCAATGAATTCTGCAAGATTGTGTTGCTTGTCATAAATCAGTTAAATATATTGGCCATACTACCATTTCCCAGAGTAAAAACCTTACATTCCACGTAACTAGTAATGATAGTACAATAAAAAACATTTATTCTGTTGTGGATTCCGGAGGAGGAACCGCCAAAATAATGAACAACAAAAACCGGTCTGGAGATAGAAAATAGGTTATATTGAACGTAATATACAAACTGGAACGCGGGTTAGTCAATTCAGAAATACCATAAGTATAAATAAATATATACAAATCTTGAAGTGAAATAATATGTCCGGGTAACTTATTATGGCTCAGAGCTAGTCTGGTCTCTGGTTAACTTCGGTCGAAACTCTTTGATAACTGTAACGGATCTCTACGATTACTCTCCACTGTAAACTGCAACTACAACTGAGATTCGAGATCTTCCACTGTTCTCTCTCTATGGCAGGATTACATATACACTCAGTCGAGTCCATTGTCGTATACAAAAGGGGGAGATCCCAAAACATATTCAAATATAACTTACAAGAATCCTTAACAAAAATTTTGTTTGAAAATAAATAAATACTATTTAAATCACAATATCAAAAACGCCTCGCTATAAGGGAGGCAGTATATATCAAGTAATTTTCTCCTACCATCAACCTTACACTATTTAACAGTGGAAATGGAGTTTTGAATTTAAAAAATAGTCAGACGCTCACATGAAGCCCAGCGTGGGCATTACGTGACAAATTTAAAAATCTCTCCTTAAAAAAAATAAAAAACACTAAAATCAAAAAAAATATATTACAGTCCAATCTGAGGACATGAAACACCAGAAAAATATCACCCTTGAAAATGGCTTGTAAAGAGGATGAAAGCGCTTGGAATGTCTGTGGGAACATTTGTAATCAGATGTTTATCAGAGTCGTCCCAGAAATATTGAGGAACTAATGAAAGGATTAAATATTAACACAGTCAAATGACAGAAGAAGCTCACCGACATCTTAATGAATCGTTAATGCTCGGATATGTTTTCAGAAAGGATATTTTGAACAGTAAATATAACAATTACATAATTTGTAAATCAAGATTTCATGTGTGAATATACTTGTAACCATATCTTTATGGTGCTCGACTTTTGTTTCACCCTGTACAGAATAATATTATAAATATATATACTCTAGAACAATTTTTAGATTTTCTACTATTTCAGTGGTAATAAGTATTTCGCAGCAAGAAGAAATAAAAGCTGCTCGTCAGACCCAAAAGATACAAGAGATAATATTCAAAATAATTCAGAAAAAAATATTCACAGAGACACTCACGAGGCCATATCGAGAATAGACATTTAACGGTAATCTACAAAAACATTTCCTCGCTCTTTAAAAAAGAAGAATCCAAAGAGAGAAAGAAAAAGAAAAATATAAAAAATTGATAAACGGAAAGAAAAGGAAGAAAAGGAAAAGAAAGGGAAGATTATATTACTCTGTTGAATTCAATATATATATATCAATATATTATATCAATATATATTATATCAATATATATATATATATATATATATATATATATATATATATATATATATTAGTCATCCACATAAAAGCCTGCTTTGCTGTATCACAGTTCATCAGTGTGGCTCGACACATCCACTTGCTTCTGGGCAGTATCGGAAAACGACCGATTTGTTTTCAGTTGGAGTCGCTACCCACTAAGCCATAGGCGCATGGAATCAGAGAAAAGAAATTTTAACGTGTTTTATATAAACAGTGTATACACACACGCCAGTCTCCGAAAGAACTCAATTCATTTCTGAAAAGTAATGCTTATATCGCAGAAGTGGAACTGTTTTAAATTTTTTTCTCTACAGAGCTCAATCGTAATGGGAGCGCATATATATATATATATATATATATATATATATATATATATATATATATATATAATCATCCGCAGACAAATCTGTTTCGCTGTATCACAGCTCATCAGTACGGTTAGACAGCCGATTGCTTTTTACCCAGTATTAAAACCCGACCGAATTGGCGTCAGTCGGCGATTCTACCTCTGAGCTATGGGCGCTCGGTAGAAGGGGGCAGACTTTTTAGCGTGTATATTATCATTATACACTCCCAGTAGCTGAGAGTGTTCTAATTCATTGCTGAATGAACGATATAGGAATTACCGTATGATGAACACCATGTCTATATGAAGAAAATTTCAAGAAGGAGTGGGATAAAAATTAGTAACAAGAAGAATGGTAAGGAAATAAAATAAGAAATTTAAAAAGAAGATGTAATAAAATGTGACATAAAATAATAATAAAACGGGTAGATGTGATTAAAAAAGGGCAATAAAAAGCGCGAAATAAAAAAGGATAAAAGCTGCGATGAAAGGTACGATACGGAATTTCAGCAGACCTGAAGGAGACTACCACCACCTTTAAATTTGTTGTTTTCATTTTTTTCTTTTTGTTTTTTTGTGTTTTTTTTAACTTTTTTCAGTTCAGTCTTATTATTACGTAAAGTTTCCGATTATCAAAAAAGAATTGAAAAAAAATAAATATTTAAACAATTTTAGGAGGGGTCACTTTCTCATACAACGTTTTAGTAAATCGATGCTCCATTTTGAAACCACTCGCGTAGGGGTCGCCTTGTTTTGTTTTTTTGAAACGAGTTGTTGCTCTTGTTTTTGTCTTTTTCATGTTTCCTTTAATTCTTACGATGGTATCTCCTCGGAAATTCTAAGAATGGCTGTATTTAAACATTTCTGAAAGAATTCAGTAGTTGAATATGTGCAAGTATAAAAATATTAATTGCACAGGATCGATTTATTATAAGGTTGTATGAAAAATTGGTCCTCCGCCCTAAAATTGTTTAATTGTTGAAATTTTTACAAACAAGTTTGTCAATCAGAAAGTTCAGAGTTCAATCATTAAGATTGCACTGAAAAATGTCAAAAATAATTGCAACGAATTTACAGGTGATGGTAATGTCGTACCCGTGAGTAGTTCTAAAATGGCGGATCAATTAATATAGCGTTGTATGAAAAACTGAGCCTCCACTAAAATTGTTGAAATATTGAAAATTTTCCAATTTTTTTTTCTTTTTTGTCAATCGGAAAGTTTAGGGTGTAATCGAAAAAATTGCACTGTAAAAAGTAAAGAAAAAACAAAAATGAAAAACAACAAATTTAAAGGTGGTGGTAGTCACCTTCAAATCCGCCAGAATTTCTTCTAATCTATACAATAAGAAGAGTTAGGGAGATTTTAATAAGATTAATGGATAATGCCCGCAATGAAATGAGTTTCATAAAGATGCAATCAGAAGGTTTGCTCAATTTTGCAGAAATGTAATAAATTTATTAAATCTATTAAATGTAATTAATAAATTTATTAAATATATTAATGGGTAAGAACGATTTGGGGTCAGAGGTTCTTAAGCAAAATCTTATCAGTTCGATATTTTCTCTAAAAATATGTAACAAAACTAGATTGATAGAGGCTTTATAAAAGTGGGAAGCAAAAAGGGGAAAAAATGGAAAGTAAACGTATTGCTTTTAGCTTTAGTTCTTAAAATGATCATGAAATTCTTAACAGCCAAGTTTTTGTAAAAAAAAAACCTTTCCATTCAATATTCAGTGGAAAGTTACGAAAAATGGGCATGCATTACATATTTTGTAGGTGAACCAAAAATATCTTGTCCATTCATATTGTTGAAAGAATACGATAGAATTTCCAAATTGAATATAGGCACGAGTGAAAATAATTTTTAAAAAATATACATATAGCTGAAAATTCAGTTGAGTAATGCTTTAATAATATCTTAGAGATCTGGTCACTAATCGCTAATACTGGAACACAGGATTCGTTCAAATATCTCCGAGTTAAAAAAAAAAAATATTTCTATGTGTGAATCTCAGTGTACGTTTATCACGTTATATCAGTTTATATCGGATCTATTTAACTTGTACCGCTAGAATACTTTGAGGACCCGAAATGTTATACGAGTATTTTTAATGGGAGGCCTCGATTTTAACATGAGATACGCAGACGACACAGTGCTGATTGCAGATACGGAAAGAAAACTACAGGACCTACTACAGAAGCTAGCTGAAGAGAGTAACAAGAAAGGACTACAAATAAACTGCATGAAAACCGAATGCACATTCATCAGAAAAAAGAGCAACACAAAATGCCAAATAACAGGTGGGGGATATTAAAATTAGGTAGGTACAAAAATTTAACTATCTGGGAAGTGTTCTAACCGAAGACGGAAAGTGTGACACAGAGAACCAAAAGAGAATTGGCATGGCGAAGGACACGTTCCAGAAGCTAAGTAAAGTATTAACACAGGAAACTTTCACTAGAAACAAAGAAGAGAGTACTAAATTGCTATTTGATGTCAGTTCTTCAATATGGCAGCGAATATTAGACAATATCATCAAAGATGAAAGGAAAACTTGAAGCAGCTGAAATGTTGTTGTACAGAAGGATGCTGCGGATATCATGGACCGAGAATGTGAGCAAATACGAGGTGTTGGAAAGTATGGAAACGAAAAGAAGATGAATACTGAGCATCAGGAAGTGACAACTGAAGTTCCTGGGACATGCAATAAGAAAAGAGGGCTTGGAGAACCTGATACAAACAGGCCAGATAGATGGAAAGCACCGGATAACATATTTGAAGGGCGTAAGCAGGTGGATGACAGAAAGGAGGCTGCAAGATGTTACAGGAGAAAGCGTGCTACGAGCCACCAGGGATAGGGAGACGTGGAAGGCCATAATCACCTACGTCCTGAAAGGACAAGGCATATAAAATATAAATATCAGTTTATAGCTCTAAAGTGGGAATCTGCATGTATGCCTGTGCAAAGCGGTGATGGAAAAAGTTTGCCAGACGCAAAAGACATTAAAAACTAGATTTTTGCTCATTTAATGATATTTAAAAAAAAATATGTATATATATATATTACATTATATTATATTAGGATGTGACGAAAGTTCTGCCTAATGTTATCGTTTATATCACAAATGCATATTCTAATACTTACAGAAATATTTAGTCATCAATATAACATCGTCTGTTCCCTAGATCTGCATATGGGGCAATGGAAAATGGATCAGCAGAGAGACGAGTTCAAATTCCTGTTTGATTTTTGTTATATTCACTAACACCAAAGTACCCTTGGTATGAATCTGCACCTTTACTTCTCCTTAACTATGGGTTAATTAGCAAGACTTGTGCCACTAAACAATGATTGTCTCTAAAAGAATACTTTCAATCTAAAAATATTTTTATGGCTTTAACTTACCTGCATGTAGAAATCGAAACAATCAATTACTGATTAATAATGACGTTTATATTTAACTATATTCCCTGGAATGTCTAAATCTTATCTTATTTATAAATGGAACTCTGTGTGTGTGTGTGTGTGTGTGTGTGTGTGTCCGTTACCTATAGACTCCAAAACGGCTGAACCAATTTTCTTGAAAATTTACATAGTTGTACTATAAGCGTCTGCGAGTGATCTTAGCTAGTGTTTGTGTCGAGGTACCCCCGATAAATATCGAAAATCGATAACAAAAAAATCGGGTAATAAAAAGAGTGGTCCGATTTTAATCAAATTTGATACACTCATAGACAATAAATAAGAAACGATATTCAGAATTTTCAATGTTGCAGTTCTTACAATAATGCAGAAAATCGACAATAATATATATATATATATATATATATATATATATATATATATATAAACGGCAAGATGCTTGTGTGTGTGTGTGTCTGTTTATCTGTCTGTAGGTCCTTTGTACAAATCCACAATGTTTATCCGATTCTCACCAAACTTTACCAAACTTTCAGAAAATATTCTTTAGACTTAGTCTGAGCTCCAGGACCATGGATTAGTTTTAAACCTTTCATTACACCCGAGCAACGCCGGGTTATACTGCTAGTAAATAGATAAAAACTACCATTGCGACAAAGTAAGTGATCAACTTATATATTGAGCGTAATATAGAATTGATCATCAACGTTACATCAACATCATAATTTCTTGTTTATCAAATCTTGATTAGGTATAAATCCACAACTTCTCATGGGTTATTTTGTAAGAACTCAATCACTAAACTACTATTATCTTTTTTTTTTTAAATCTGAAAATATTTTCTACCTCTAATAACATTCAATAACCGATGAACTTAGCTCAGTGGTGCCTCCTATATATAAATTTACTCGAGTCACAAGATTAGCAACTAGGTCCCACTTTTTTCTGTGAAACCAATAAATTGTAAACGCAAATTCTACTCCATCAGCTTCTTTTCTCGCACTTCCCGCCTGTGGAATTTCCTTCCATTTACTTGCTTTCCCGACAGTTACAATCTCCAAGTATTTAAAAGTAAAGTCAATAATCATTTCCTATATCACTAACCTGCATCCTCTCTCTTGTGCTCTTTGTACCAATCCACTCTCATCAGTATTCTCATCCTTTTGTTTTCCCACTTCCTGAAACCACCTATAAACTGTCACTCTTTTTCATAACTTTCCTCCTATGTAACCCCCTGCAAAACAGTGGCAGTAAAATGCCTTGCTTGATTATAAAAATGCCTTGCTTGATTATAAAAAAAATTCTATACTATTATAATGTGGATATAAAATAGGGGATCAATTCTATATTACAATCAATATATAAACTGATCCCTCATTTTATGGCCGCAGCCATCCTTCTCTGAACCACTTCCTTACACCCCCTGTAACCTGTCACACTTTCTCTTAAATATTCTCCTATGTAACCCGCAGCAAAAGAATAGCAGTAAAATGCCTTGCTTGTGACAATATGATTATAAAAAATATTCTATACAATTATAATATAGATATAAAGTGGGGGATCAATTCTACATTACAATCAATATATAATCTGATCCCTCACTTTACGGTCAAATTCATCCTTTTCTTAACCACTTCCTGACACTACCTATAACCTGTCACCCTTTCTCCTAACTTTCCTCCTATGTAAGCCCCTGCAAAACAATGGCAGTAAAATGCCTGGCTTTGGGCGATATGATTATAAAAACAAAAACTGGAAATGGTTGAAATGACACGCAAAAGTATCAAACAACAAGTAGTAATTGGTAGAAAGGTCTTATAGAGGTCAAAGCAATTTTTCTCTCATGTATTCTGGGAATTTTTGGAGTATGAGGACGGATATTATTGTGTTTGAAGATAATTCACTTGCTATTGAGTAAGGATAAACTTTTCTGTCCAATGATGATTTTAAATGCAAAAGATGTTGATAGTAATGATCAGTATTGACTTTTTATAACAATTTATAATGGATGATTCATTGAATTTACCTTCATACATTCGACATAACTTTCTTGGAAATAACTCTCGGTTGCAGTGCAGGTCTCTTGGTTCGACTGATTCAGTGACGGGAGAGCATCATGATAAGTAATTCATCAACAGTCCTCTTTTAAAATGGTGACTTAAAGTTAAATACAGTTGGCGATTCTTTGGAAGCAGTTCGTACAGGACATAGTTTTCAACGACTGAAACCTTTAAATTCCCTTTCAATTCTCAACATAGAGCTCTCATATGACTAACATTAAATTTCTTACTGAATTTCCTAACCGATCTGGCATGGGGGATGATATCGAAAACAATCCCCTGGTTCCGATTTTAGACAAATTTTCCCAGCTCTTGTAGTGGGAAAACCAACTCATGCAACAGATCCTTCCATAAGGGCGCGGGATTTACTCAGCTGCTGAACAGACGCTGACTCTTTTATAAATATATATAGATATTTCCATCTCAACATGGAACGTTATTAACCTTTAATATATATCTTTTTTATATATATATATATAATCGTGTCGCCCCAAGCAAGGTATTTTACTGCCACTCTTGTGCAGGGGGTTACATAGGAGGAATGTTGAGGAGTGAGAGGTTGCAGGGAGTGTCAGGAAGAGAGTAGGAGAGGGAAGAGAGTACTGATGTGAGTGGAGTGGATGTAGTAATGCATGGGAGAGAGAGCATGTAATTAGTGAGACAGGAGATGGCTATTGACTAAATAATATTCGCATTTAACATACTCAGAAGCACTTTGAATCTTTCATGAAAGTTGGGCTAAGACGGGATGTGAATTCCCTTTGTTCTATAAATACTTTCATGGCTTCTGCTCCAACGAACTTAAGTCACTGGTGCCTCTGCAACAGGTGTTTACTCGTGCAACCAGATTGGCAACTGGGTCTCAACTATGCACAATGAGATCAACCAAATGCAGACGATAATTCTACTCCTGCAGCTTCTTTTCTCGCACTTCCCGCCTGTGGAACTCGCTTCCATATTTTTGCTTTCCTGACGGCTACAACCTCCAGGAATTTAAATGCAATGCCAATACTCATCTCTTAACCACTTGACTCGAGTTTTTTTCACCGCCCCGTATATCCTTTCCTTTCTCTCCACCTTTGCAACTCTCAACACACTGTATTCCCATCCTTCTCTTGCTCCTTTCTAACTGGTTCGTCTTTATCTTCTCTCTCTTATACTTAATCTCTTTACTCTTATGTAGCCCTCTGCACATCAGTGGCGTTACCGCCTTGCTCGGGGGTGATATGGTTAAAAAAAGAACATAATTTTTGCTTGTAAATTGTTTGTTACTTATTATATCTAATAATAACAAGTTTATGATTCTTGAATCATTGAAAAATATATGAAAGCCTCTTCTATTATGAGTAAGAACTCTTGGTAAAGGTTAATTTGAAATGATTTTCAGATTGGTATTCAGGCACCAAAATAGTAAAAGGATGTCTAAATCCACTGTGTATTGTTTGTTTCGCTAACAAACACTGCTAATATTAGTGCGGTTGTAGATCGACAAAAAAAAAATCCGATCTCTGTTGTGCTGTACGAATACGTCGTAACGGATCCTGCTTGTTCACAAGTAAAAAAATACAATGAATTGTTTTCTCAATGGCGCATAGTCAGACTTTCATTCATGTTTCTAAGTCAGTATCTTCAGTTCATATTAACGATTATTGTTATATACTGCCGCTGCTGCTGTTGGACAAACAACGAGGATCACGTACATATAATTCTTCGTCGCTGACGCTTGTGTCGAGTAGGAGGGCGGCTGGAGAGAGATGACGCACAGGAAGCGTCCGACGGAAGTCGTTAGGCAGTCTCTGTCCCCTGAGCCAAAAATTCTAGATTTTATATAGTCTTAAAATTCCCACGCATTTTGATTTTTTGGGTTGTCACTTTGTTGATATCATCCAAGGCCGGATGTACCTGTTTATTATTTTTGTTCCTGGTTGACTTTTAACCATGCCCGGATGTATTTGTCAACCGTATTCTGCTGACATCATCAATGGCCGGATATATCAGTCAACCACCCTTGTCCTTTGTTCAGGTCACCCACGGCTGGATGTACACTACCGGCCATAATTATTAGGCCACCCGAGTTTTTTTAAAAGAAATTATGTATTTCATACTATTTTTAGTATTTAATGCCATGTGGATAATTCAAAATGAAAATAGAATGGTTCATTTTTTAATACTGCACAATAATATGTGCATCAAAAGAACAGTTCTGATGTCCAGTTTTTGTGCTCTCTTCCCCATGCTAATCTCTTCTTATTGGCTAGCCAAAGCAAAGGCTTCCTTGCTGCCTTGTAAAATTTTGCAAAGTAGTAATAACAAAAGAATCATTTGATTTTGAATTAGAATTATCCACTTGGCAATAAATACTAAAAATAGTATGAAATACATATTTTCTTTTTAAAAACTGAGGTGGCCTAATAATTATGGCCGGTAGTGTGCCTTTCAATTACTTCTGACGTTCAAGATAATATACTACACCATAACCTGGGAAGACAATTCCAGAAAATAATAATTCGAATAATGTACCAGAAAAATACTTTCAATTTTAGTTAGAAACAAGTGTCACATTATCATTCCTCCTTTGTTTTAAACAATGCTTTTTATTGATGAAGAAGAGCTTTGAGAGAACAGAGACATGATTGATGTCTTCAAGAAATTTTTAAAAAGTTATTAAGATATACGAAATTGTTCTTAGAAGTATAAAAGTGTGCAATATATTCTGTATAGCAGTAACATCTGGATAATTTGCTAAGAGATGAGGAAACCTAAAGTGACAAATATGTTTCTACTGGCGAATGAAGAAGAAAATTACTGAAAAATAATTGAAACTCACCAGAAGCGAGCTAAATGTGTAATGCCCCTCATGCCAATGACATTTCCACCATGCTTCTCTATGGTATATGACTTCATTAAATTTCTTTTAAAGTGTTCCTCTCGAATTTATATTTAAATTTGGGGTCATCAGAATGTGCACTGTTTCGGGGCCTTCCTCTCAAGGGTTTCACTTGCACACCGTCCACCTCACTGATGTGAGGCACTATTATAACGATATACAAGTGTGTTGTAGACAAATGTGGTTCTACTGACGAATGTAAAGTATACCACCGAGATAATATGTGAGCAATGAAAAAGTTATGAATTAAAAAGTCACCGACAATGATTCCAATTATAATGATATAATTGACATTTCTTGGTGATATTTTGCGAAAGATGACACAGAAATTGTTCCGGTGAAACACACTTATTCCTCAGATAATGTACTCTCCCTTCTATATTAATAAGAGTTAATAGGAAGTTAACTCGAGAAGTTCTTACGAAGGTTTTTAGGAGTTCTTAGAAGTTCTAGAGAGTTCTTTAAAGTTCTATTGGAGTTCAGTAGAACTACTAGTTAGTTTCAGTTTGGACATAATTGGACTAAGGCAGTTGATATTAGTCGGTACTTAATCGAATATTAAGGAGTCAGCTTACAGTGGCAATTACCAAGTTCTTAAGGGTTCGTTAAGTCGATTAGCAACCAACATAGCACGATTATAACTTTTAGTGCGAAAACTATTCCACAACAGAAATTTAACACTCAGAGGTCAAACTGAGGAGCTTCCTTTACAATTAATTGAAATAGCATTTTGTAATTTTGCATTTCTACTTTATTCTATCAAAACGACTTCTAGAAATATTTTGACGTTTAATTCGATATTTCAGGTTAACAGGTCACACGCTTGTGCTTCGACGTCATTTTCTCATTATAGGGTATCCTTCTGTTTGTCTAAGAAGTAATACCTTCTGCCAAAGAATCCACGTTAAGGGGGAAATCTTGTAAGCACAAATGCAATCCGAACCATTGTTTATCTTTTGTCTTAATGTTTCGATATTAACTAATACAAGCGATGATAAACCGTTAACTAATCTAGAATGGATTGTGTGGTATAGATATCGAAAGAAATCCTGTAAAAGCATAAGATGCTTTTCAGAAAATAAAAAAAAATGTAATAAAAAAATTAAAAAAAAAACTTTACAAAGAATCAAAAAACAAAAAATATGCGGAATTTATATGCTATATGTATTATCATGTGTATGGAGGTGAAATCTGGGCAATTTGCCAAAAGATGAAGAGACTCTAAAACCAGGTCTGCTTCTACTGCGGAACTTTTATTCTGCTTCCTGGTGATGCTCACTCATTTTTATGCACTTGACACTATTGTCATTCCTCTTCTATGTGCCATGTCCCTTCAGGACATAGGCGATTATGGCTTTCCACGTCTCCCTATCTTTGATGGCTCTTAGCACGCCTCCTCCTCTTACACCATGCAATCCTTGTTCCATCATGCACCTGATTAGATCCTTCAAATATGTTATCCGTTGCTTTTCTCTGTCTATTTTTCCTTCTATCCGGCCTGTTAGTATCAGGTTCTCCAAGCTTTCTTTCCTCATTGCATGTCCCAAGAACATCAGCTGTCTCTTTCTGATGCTCAGTATTAATTTCCTTTTTGTTTACATCATTTCTAGGACCTCATCATTGCTCACATGCTCGATCCATGATATTTGCAGTATCCTTCTGTAGAACCACATTTCAGTTGCTTGTCCTGTTTCTTAATATTCTTCTCAGCTCCTGGAATGCATCCTTGTTCTTTTGGATCTCAGGAATATACATGTATGGTAACTGATGCGACCACAAAGTGAGGGGTCAGTTTATATATTGATTGTAATGTGGAACTGATCCCGCACTTTATATCCAGCAACTTTCTGTAGAACCACATTTCAGTTGCTTCAAGTTTTTCCTTCATTTTTTCCTTCTTTTGATGATATTGTCCAGCATTCACTTCCATATTGAAGAACTGACAAACATAGCAATCCAGTACTCTCTTCTTTGTTTCTAGCGAAATTGTCTTGTTTCTTAATACTTTACTCAACTTTTTCTGTTGTCTTTCTTGTACTCTTTGTCTCGAATTGCTTTCTTTGCCAATCGACATTTTGGCAAATTCGCATATTAGTCATGAAAATGAAGGAAAAAAAACACACATCTCAAAAAACACCTCAAAAGTGTTTAAGAAATCGTTTGTTCTGGTATAATCTGCAGAAGACATTGACTTTAAAATCCAATAATACAAGCACTGTACCTTCTTACAAAAATAATCTTTAAATAAAACGCGCCGTTGTTAAAACATATGAAAAGTTGAGTAACAACTGCCAAAATCATTTACCTTTTTTATATTCTGTATTATAAAATCTGTATATACAATCATTTTAGAGAAAGTAAACACTAATTCAGAACTAAGACACATAAAATGAATTGCTGACATAATATGTCTATGCATCGCTAAAAGTTAAACAAAATTAGAAATACGAAGGCATATACTTTCCCAAGAGGAATATCACCATAAAACTTTTATATGTATTCCCAATAAATGTATTGTTTTTTATAAGTAATTTTTTATTTTTAAAAAATATCGTATGTTTTTAAATCTAGAAAAAATATGACGATCAAATCTTAATTCAATATTAAACTATATTTTTAATCATATCCCGCCAAGCAAGGCGATGATGTCAGTCGGGTGCATGTGGCAAGAGGGGGCGAAGGAGCATGGGAAACCTTCAGTGAAGAGAAGTAAGCATCAATAAAGATCAAGATTCAAGGAAAAAAAAAGATGGCGAATGCATTAAAATTTGATAGAAAGAATTTAACGTAAAAATAATTTCTTCAATTTCTGCAACATTGTCTGAAAGAAACCACCATCGCGTGAAATTTTTAGCTAAAAATTGAAATAAATTACGAGGAAGAATAACGCATCAATTTTATTTTTCTAGTTGTCGTATCACGCTTTAAACTAAGTTGAAAATTTGTTTATAAATAAAAAAAAAATGATAATTCAAATGTGAGTCACTCAGGAAGAGTGACTCACATTTGAATTTTCATTCGTTAAACTACTCAATTCTGTAAAGCAATTGCTTTTTATGCCCTCTCTTATGAAGTGTCACTTTACTTCACTCACTCATTCCCAGGCTCACTCACTCACTCATTCACTCGGCGCTCGAACACTCATTGCTCACTCTTTCACTCATTCACAGAATTCATCAATCTTTCTCTCTCTCTCCCCCTCTCTCTCTCTCTATCTCTCATCACACCCAAGTTATGGATTAAATAGCCGGATTTATATCTGTCAAAACCATTCTTATTTCTGTATAAAAATAAATTTTTAAAGCAATTTACATTAGCAAAAGATGTTTTGATTTTAAATAATCCAAAATAACCCTCTGTATCTCCTCTCTCTCTCCCTCCCTCCCTCTCTCTCTCTCTCTCTCTCTCTCTATATATATATATATATATATATATATATATAAATTTGTGTATTTAGGCAGCAAATTTTCTTTTAAACATGTAAGAATAAATAAATTGCAAACAATATGTTTGCTTATTTTTAATAAAATCCGTTCATACTCAGGTATAATCTTTCGCGTATTCCAATTAAAAGATCTCAGAAATGAGCTGTAACGTTGACAGATGTTATTATCATTCATTTCTTACAGTACCCAAGTACTTTCAACCTCTTTTCGAGGTCATCTTCAGAGGTTTGAGTTATATATATCTATAGATACAGTTATCTGCAGACAGATCTGTTACGCTCTATCACAGCTCATCAGTATGGTTAGACATCCGATTGCATTTTACCCAGGATTGAAACCCGACCGAATTGGCGTCAGACTTTTAGCGTGTGATATATCATGTACACACACGCCAGTAACTGAGATTTATAGCTGAATGAACGCTGCGTAGAAGCTAAAGTAAAGTAGCTACTGTTTTTTTTTCAAAGTCCACCATTCTTCCAGAGTGCTCAATCAGGTTGTGAGAGCGTAAATATATATGTATATACTCGGGATTTTAAAAAAATTCCGTACGTTTGTCCAAAGATATGTTATATCGAAAGTATTGACATTCTACAATCCCTCCCCACCTCTCTCTCTCTTTCTGTGTGTGTGTGTGTGTGTGTGTGAGTGTGTGTGTCTGTGTGTGTACATGCTAAGCAGACTAAAATTTTACCTTTCAACAAATTTTGGTATTTGTAAGATTTTGAAGCATAACACTGTTTAAGAATCTTTCTGGACAATCTTCCTTATACTTTATTTTCTATTATTATATTTTTTGTGGATTTTTGGTTTATGATGATGCAGATAAGCACGTAAACAAACGATACAGGTTAGGACGCAAGTAGCCCAAGATTTATTCAGGGTCAGACAAAAGCCCATGTATAAAAAAATACGATATAAAAAAAAAGCAACGCTTTATGAGAGAAAGAAAAAAAAGCCCCGGTTTTTGCTTGACTCTTTTTCCTATATTTTTGTCTCTTTATTTTTTAATATATGTTTTTATTTCTTTTCCTGTAAAACTGATGATCTGTTCAGAATTGGGAGAAAATAAATTACACTCGTAATCATTTATGTTTGTCGACTCTAGATTAAAAAAAATATATCAAACGATAAGGAGAATATTTGTAAGCAACGATAAGTCATCACAATATTCCGAGCAAATAGAGGAAAAAATTATGAACGCAAAACAACCTCAAAAACTGAAAGAACAACGACAGCGAAACAAATTGAATGATACCAAATAATAAAAATGTTCAAATTAGAATAAATAAGAAAAAAAACAAATAAAAAATGGAAAGTAAAATAAAAATCAAAGGCAAACACTTCCGATAGCAAATAAGTAAAAATACGAGTCTTGCAGAAATTTCTCGATCGCCGGCTTAAATGCAAAACTTAGACCAAATGAGGAAAAGGAATACCCGATGAATAAATAACATTATCCTAAAACATATAATACTTTTGTTCAGGCAGTAATAAGACTATTAACTAATATCACATGATAATACCTGTCTTTCTGATCTTTATTGAATGAATAGTATACATTCCAGGAATGCTAATTTTATCCAGTTATAAATATATATATATAGTCATCCGCAGACAGATCTGTTTCGCTGTATCACAGCTCATCAGTACGGTTAGACATCCGATTGCTTTTTATCCAAGATTGAAACCCAACCGAATTCTACCTCTGAGCTACGGGCGCTCGGTAGAAGGAGGCAGACTTTTTAGCGTGCATATTATCATTATACACGCCCAATAGCTGAGAGTGTTCTAATTCATTGCTATATATATATATATATATATATATATATACTTATATTATTTGGAAAAGACTTAAAGTGATTATATATATATATATATATATGAAAGGTATAATTTCATCTCTACACGCAAACTATGGATAAAATCGTCAGATTTTTATCTGTGAAATCCCTTGTTAAAATGCTAATTTTCTCCGCTTATATATATATATATATATATATATATATATATATATATATATATATATATATATATAATGCAAGGCAGTGTTGCCACTTGTGTGCAAGGGCTACATAATAGAAGAGTAAAAGGTTACATAGAATGAGAGTGAAGACAAAGAGGAACCGGTTACAGAGGGTGTCAGATAATGCGCAAGTGAAGGATGGGAATACAGGTGTGAAGTGAGTTGTGTGTGGTTAGGGTAAAAAGAGAGAAGAACAAGTTACAGAGTGTTTGGGGGAAAGGATAAGAGAAGGATGGGAGTCAAGGTGATAGGAGATGTCGATTCATGTTGCATTTAAACTCTTGAAGATTGTAGCTATCAGAGAAACAAGTATACGGAACAGAGTTCCACAGGCGGGAAGTGCGAGAAAAGAAGCTGAGTGAGTAGGATCGGCGCTATAAAAGAGTAAAACCTCGTTGCCAGTCTATTTGTTCGAATAAAGTTTTCTAGAGGAGGCACCAGTGAGGTAAGCTCGTCGAGCAGAAGCCATGAAAACATTTGTAGAAGAGACAGAGGGAAGCCACATCTGGACGATGAGAAAGTAGCTGGAGTAGTGTGCCAGGTCGGGATCATTTACATTGCAGATTCTCCTCTGGATCCTGTCGAAAACCCTGAGATGAATAGCAGGACGCCCGACCAGATATGATAACAGTATTCAATGCATAATCGGGTGGTTGATTTGTATATATGTAAGATGGATTCAGGAGAAAAACTTCCTAGCTTGGCACAGTGATCCAACCTTCCTAGTAGTAGATTTAGCTATTGATTCAATCTAGTCGTTCCACTTGAGGTCGGCTTGGAAGGTGAGGCCGAAGAGGCGCAGTGCATTACTTTCGGGGCACTAGCTTGATCCATGTTGATGGTGGGTAGGAAGGACTATATATGGTAGTTGACAGCAGATTCGTTCTGGAAGCATTAAAGTTTACGAGTCTTTTCTTACCCCAGTCCACCAGGAATTGGAGATCTTTCTCAAAATCAGCAGTGAGGTTATCTTTGTCTGCCTTGAGAAATTTCTAACTACAGCGGAAGTAAATGGTGGTGTCGTCAGTGTAAATACCAACTTGAGATTATGTCACGTCAGGCAGATAGTCGACGAAAATCAAAAATAGCGTCGGACCTTAAAGAGAGCACTGGTAAGACCCACTCGGTTGAGTTATAGGATCTTGAGGCATGTCTGTTCAAGACGTCCTTCATTATGCGCATCGATAGGAACGATTGGATCAAATCAAGCAAGCGTCCAATATTACTTTAGCCCTGTAGCTTGCACCGAAGCCCAACGTGATAAAACCTATTAAATGTTTTGGAGATTTTCAGAGCAACAGTTCGAGCTTCGCCGTTCTTATCGGGGTATGGTATATGTACTCAGTGAAAGTAGTTAGTATATCAGCAGGAGAGCTGGCAATGCGGAAGCTATACTCTCTGTCGGAAAACAGCTTATGGGCAGTGAAATGTTGAACTATTTCACCATTGAAGATAGCCTCAAACATTTTGCCGAAAATTAGTAGGAAGCTTATAGGGCGATAATTAGAGTGTTCTTAAATACGGGTATCACAAAAGAAGACTTCCAGCAAGCAGAAAAATATGAAACAGTGGCAGTAACTAGACATTTTGGAGAGAACAGAGGAGAAATCACTTGCGCATTTCTTTAAGACAATGACAGTTATTCTGTCGCCTCCCCTAGTCTTATGTGGGTTAAGCTTTCCAATTATGTTAGAGATCAGACAGGCGATTACCTCTCAGTTGGGCTTCATTTATAGGAGGGATGTAGGGTGCGTATACATCAGACAAGTCAAATGTGGCGTTGGAGTCAAACTCGACCTAAACTCATTATTAGCAGAGGCAAATAGGCGATTATTTTGGTCATTCCTGTGGGAAATGGCAGCCGAGCAGGCAAGAGAGAACCAAGGGTAGAAATGAGGTTTTAAACGAAACTTCCTTGCCGGGATAAAAACCGATGCAGCTTTCACCCAGGAGGAGACCTCAGAGACTCAGTCCTCAACGGGGAGGCTAAACACTATATACATATATATATATATATATATATATATATATATATAAGTAATAAATCCAAATGCTGATTTGATAAATGATCCCAAAGGTTAAATATTAAAACTGATCCAACGGAAAGCTCGATATAAGTTAAATTCAAAGTAGCAGATATTTATTCATTTCATAAGTAAATTCAATATTTAGCATTTGAGGAATACCCATTTCTACAGATTCTTAGAACCCGATTTAATTAACCTCGTTAACTGGGTAAATGAGGTCGGTTATAAGAACCTGTAAAAATGCCTACTTCCAAAATATAAAATATTAAATTCACACACACACACACACACACACACACACACACACACACACACACACGCAAACACACACACACAACACCACAACACAAACATATATATATTGTATATATATGTGTGTGTGCGTGTATGTATGTATATATATATATATATATATATATATATATATATATTGTTGGGTTGTGATAACATTTAGCGCCAAGTTTGTTTTTTCAGTGGTTTTACTGATAAAAGTTTTCTTTAGAAAGCAGCTCGATATCGGGATCGAGAAAGTGCGTTCATAAGCACAAAGTGTTTGTCGCTTTAACTGAGCAGGTTCGTGCCAACTTTAGAGTAGATGCATAAACACATACATAACTATATATATATATATATATATATATATATATATACAGATAGATAAATAGATAGATAGATTGTGGTGGTGAACTCTCACTTTGAGGGTGAAAAATGAATTCTCAGTAAAGAATCTTTCCGCTTTTATGGACACGTATATGTCCGTCAAGACCACTTGTTTTTTGTTTTAAACTTCTTTTTGATAGATGGGACACGTGGCTGAGCTTTTTTGCTCGAGTGGTTGATGATAAATTGCCACGTGTTTCCGGATATAGATAGAAAGGTCTGCTTTAGAGAGTGCAACGAAACCAAAGTGCAGGTAAGTTTATCATTGAGGAGGAGCATACTACCAACTTTTTTAATATTTGTATGCAGTTGCTATTGATGTTCAAGTCGGCCTCGTTCAAAGTATTCTATAGATGAGAAGCAGGACCGGCAACAGTTCCTTGGCTCTGACCCTTTATTTTTCCACGGAAGAATAAGGATTGCTGCCACGCTTTCTATTTTCTTTGTAACACAAATGTTGCATTCCTACTGACCTGCTTTGTTAGAAACTGGCCAAAGAGATGATGTCATGATCAACTGAATTAGATTTTCATTATGTTGGTGTCAACATTCATCATGTTGCATTTAGTTAGAACTTAACAGAGTTGCTGATATTACGTAACCAAACATGTGGAAGGTCTAAATTTGATTGATATGTCGTCGGCACAGAGTCAAACGTTCTGCCTCATAGTTTAGGGACGTCAGTACTACTGACTTTTACACATGAATTTCTCCTTTAATGAGATATCATGGACATTCCAAAACCAGTGATAAAAATTATATTAGGCAGAATTCTGCACTTAATTGATTTTCCATTTTAGCATTGTTGGATACAACAGAGTCAAGACAAGAAAATAGGAAAGGGTTTTCAAGACTTTCTCTTCAACATAAAAAATGAGACTAACAACAGGGAGACATTGACAGATAGGCTAATTTACAGGGACCATTTTTTTGGCCATGATCAGACTGAAAACTTTCGATGCACGGGAGATTTTGTTACCAATCTATTGCATATTCTCAAGAGAGTCGACCAAAAATGCTTATCTGCCTACAAAGAGCAGATCATCTTCATTTTATTAAAACAACATTATTACTTGCACGCCATATTCAAGGTATTCTCAGTATCTTTCTCTAAAAACACATTTCTTCGTCTGTTCTTCGTCTGTAAGGTGGTTGTCAAATATTCACTCTCATTTAGAAGGACTGAAAACGACAAAAAAAAATTCCCAAAGGCTGTTTAACCTCACCCACTCCAAAGTAGTGAGAGGTCAGAACGTTAAATACTAGTTGGAAAATGTAAAAGAGATGGGTAGTAAAATGTCAACAATTTAGGTATATGTGAATCTATGTGGCCAAACAATGGAGATTTTTTTAAGTGACAACCAGAGGATTATATATGCGGCCAGAGAGAAAATAAAAAAAGTGTTGGATTCATACTAGATCAAGAAGTACGTTCTGGGAAACTACCATATAACTGTAAAAATTCTTGTAGTTAAACTGAAGGAAAAGCCTTTCAACATATTTATTATAACCGTGTATGCACTGAAAACACAAAGTACGGAAGAAGAAATTGAATCATTCTACTCCATGCTAGACAACTTCAAGGCCTAGTATAGATCAGGAGAAATTATAATGATTTTGAGAGGTCTCAATGCCAAAGTAGACAAAGAGATTGATGGTGAAATAGTTGGCAAATTCTAATGCACGGCAAATGATCCGGTAATAAGTTCTAAGAACACCCAAGACGATTATCGACAAAGAGAAGACCAAGAGGAGGAACTAAAACCCAAATCCGTAAAATAACTATCAGCATGAGATTCTGAAATGCAGTTCTTAACCACAAAACCTGTACAAGTACCGACTGGAGAAGCGATTATCTTCCTGTTATATGTAAACTAAGAATGAAATCTAAAGAATAACGCAGCAACCAAACTACTATAAAACAGACTTCTGAACGACTCTGACCAGAAGCAAACTATATGGAAAATGTAAAAAAAAAAAAGAACGAAAGAAAAAATTGAAACGGAAACACAAAATGAGACACACTAAATCAAGCTTATAGTGACAACAACAAACGATATCATTCCAAAAGAAAATAGACTGTGAAGAAAAAAAGAATAGATCACAAATTAGATTTTCGACATGGAAAAGATGTCAAGACAGGAAAAAGTGTACACAAAACTATATAAAGAAAAAAAGAAACGAATAGAGACAGATAAAGGAAAATGGCTCAACGAAAGATTTACAGAAATCGGAAGAATGACTATCACCAATAAAGGAGATATGCAAAAAATATGAAAGAACTAAGAGGACAAAAGTTATGTTTATAAACGAGCTGCATAAAATGGATTAACAGAGCACTGCTATTAGAAAAATAAAAGTACTTCAGAGATTAAACGAATATATCGGTGAACACTAAACAAAATAAAATCAACCATTCACCCGTGCATGGAATACTGCTGTCATATATGGTCAGGCGCCCCTGCTGTTCATCTCAGTGTTCATGACAGGCTCCAAAAAAGAATCAGTAATGTGATAGGTACCGACTTGGCGGCTCGACTCCAGCCACTTCCCAACAAGATGTGCCTTCCTTCTGTTTGTTCTATAAATACTTTCATGGTTTCTGCTCCAACGAACTGAAGTCACTGGTGCCTCAGGAGTTTACTCGCGCAACCAGACTGGCAACTGGGTCTCACTCATTCACAGTTGGATCAACCATATGCAGACGACAATTCTATTCCTGCAGCTTCTTTTCTCGCAATTTCCGCCTGTGGAACTCGCTTTCATATTCTTACTTTCCTGACGGCTACAACCTCTAGGATGCAATGTCAATACTCATCTCTTAACCACTTGACTCTGGTTCTTTCTACGCTACCCTGTATATCCTTTCCTTTCTCTCCACATTTGCAATTGTCATCACATCTGTATTCCCATCTTTCTCTTGCTCCTTTCTAATTGGTTCTTCTTTCTGTTCACTCTCCTCCAATCCAATTTTTATTGTTACGTAGACCCCCTAATCTTTTGACTCTTATGTCGCCCCCTAATCTTTTTACTCTTATGTAGCCCCCTACACATCAGTGGCGTTATCGCCTTGCTCGGAGTGATACGATTAAAAAAATAATAAAAAAAGAGAACAACCGGCAATGCACAGAAATACCAACGGGCTGGAAATATTAAGAACTGAAGTGGAAGCTGGACTTGCTGTAGTGGGATCTCCCCTTTTTCTATTATAATAGACGCGGCTTGAGTATACATATACTTCTGCTATAGTGAGATATGTTAAACATAGTAGGAGTTAACGGACTGATCCGTAAATTACCGAGAGATACCGAAGTTACACAGAGAATACCGCATCAGCAGTCATAGTAGATCTGAGCTCCACTCAGCCAGAATAGTTTTACACGGATATATTAATTCCAGCACGATTTCACTTCGAAGTCTTGCATATACATATTCCTTACTAATAGTAATCCTGAATTACTAACCTACGTTCCAGTTGTATCTTTACGTCTAATATGACCTATTTTTCTATCTCAAATATCTGCTTTGTTGTTCATTACTTTTTGCGTTTCCTCACCCGAAATCCACAACACTTGTCAAATTGAAAAGAAACATAGCGTTAGTGACAGACGGAATAGTAATATAGATGCTGGCTGTTTAGACGTTTTCGGCAGTGATAAAATCAGTGAAATAAATAAAATAAAATAAAAAACTGGTGATATATCGGAATACTAAGTAGATCTATTTTTATAGCACTGCCTAAGAAACCAGGTGAAAACAGTTTATTTCTAGTCCTTTCTTGTTACTTTCTGCTGCTACCTTCTGTAAGAGTTCTTAAAAGCTTTAGTATAATCAAAAGTCTATACTGGTAGAAAACAGCCATCATACGGAAAGATAATGAGTTCAGAAAGAAATAAAAATACAAAGAGGTTTACAACAAGGATAGGTTTCCTAGCCGGAGATATTCAACCTAGAGGAGAGAGAAATAAAATTCTGTGAGAATTATAAGTTCTACTAGAATTCATTATTGGAGGCCACAGTTCCAACCACATAAGATATGCAGATCAGACAGTAATGATAGCAGGAAAGGAAACTATAAAATCCCATATAAAGGAAGCGAAAGAACGCGAGAAAAAAGTTTTAAATACAACCGGTATGTAGACAGAATGCATGGTTATCAGCAAAAAGACGAGCTCCAAATACAAATTACAGGTCGGAGATACTAAAATCAAACAGGTACAGAAATTAAAATATCTGGAATATGTTCTACAGAGGACGAAACGTGCAATACTGCCTGCAGAAGACGGATTGGTTGGCCAAAAAAATTTTTTTTTTTTTTTATCATATCACCCCAAGCAAGGCGAAAACGCCACTGATGCGCAGGGGGCTACGTAAGAGTGAAAAGATTGGAAAAGAGAAAAACCGGAAACCACAACCTAAACAGGAAACAAGGGATGAGCCTCTTCACCTGTTCAATAGACGTGGGTGGAGGTGAACCGGGCGATAGTTTAGACTATCTACTCCAATTGAAAAAAATAAAGAGTGAAAAGTTTCGGGCGATAGTTTAGACTACTCCAATTGAAAAAAAAATAAATAAATAAAAAAGAGTGAAAATTTTGGAGAAGAGAAAAACCGGAAACCACAACCTAAACAGGAAACAAGGTATAAGCCTCTTCACCTGTTCAATAGACGTGGGTGGAGTCTGAACCGGGCGATAGTTTAGACTATCTACTCCAATTGAAAAAAATAAAAATAAAAATTAAAAAAAAGAGTGAAAAGTTTCGGGCGATAGTTTAGACTACTCCAATTGAAAAAAATAAATAAATAAATAAAAAACAGTGAAAAGTTTTGGAGAAGAGAAAAACCGGAAACCACAACCTGAACAGGAAACAAGGAATAAGCCTCTTCACCTGTTCAATAGACGTGGGTGGAGTCTGAACCGGGCGATAGTTTTGACTATCTACTCCAATTATGCATCCAAAATCTATTCTGTCTATCAAGCACAAGAAATATGTCGTTGCAAACAAAGTAAATTCTATTCAAATGCTATGTGATATCCGTCTTCCTGTATTTAGAGTATTCTAGACAATAACCACTTAGATGAAAGGTCTTGAAACAACAGAAATATTCTTCTCCATAAAGATTATGATGATATCGTAGGTCGAACATCGACGAAATTTTGGAGAGAATATAAATATAAAATATATGTTTTTAAATAATCATATCACCCCAAGCAAGGAATTTTATTGCCACTGTTGTGCAGGGGGTTACATAGGAGAAAAGTTATGAGAAAGGGTGACAGGTTATAGGGGATGTCGGGAAGTGGGTAATAGAAAGATGAGAATACTAATTAGAGAGGAGTGGACCATGAAGAGAGCATGAGAGAGAGAGGATCAGGCTAGTGAGATAGAAATAAACTGATGGATCGGTTTATATATTAATTGTAATGTAAAATTGATCCCCCACTTTATATCCACATTATAATAGTATAGAATTTTTTTTTATAATCATATGGCCCTAAGTAAGGTATTTTACTGCCACTGCTTTGCAAGGGGGGTTACATAGGAGGAAAGTTATGAGAAAGGGTGACAGGTTATAGGGGGTGTAAGGAAGTGGTTCAGCAAAGGATGACAGTTTATATATTGACTGTAATGTAAAATTTATCCTCCACTTTATATCCACATTATAACAGTATAGACAGTTTTTTATAAGCATATCGCCCCAAGAAAGGCCACTGTTTTGCAGGGGGTTACATAGGAGGAAAGTTAGGAAAAAGAGTGAGAGGTTATAAGGGGTATCAGAAGGTGGGTAAGAGAAGGATGAGAATACTGATGAGAGTGGAGTGGATGGAGAAAGGAACATGAGAGAGGGAGAGAGAGGATGCAAGTTAGTGAGATAGGAAATGACTGTTGAGTTTACATTTGAAATCTTGAAAATTGTTGCTGTCGGGGAAGCAAGTTAATGGAAAGTAATTCCACAGACGAAAAGTGCGAGAAAAGAAGCTGAAGGAGTAGAATTTGCGTTTACAATTTTATTGATTTCACAGTAAAAGGGTGGGACCTAGTTGCTAATCTTGTGGCTCGAGTAAATTTTTATATAGTGGGTACCAGTGAGCTAAATTCATCTGAGCAGAAGCCGTGAAAGTATTTTTAAAAACGAGACAGGGAGGCCACATTGACTGTATCCGAGTTGCCAAGTGAAGATCGATCACATTACAGATTCTCCGTTGAATTTTGTCAAAAAACCCAGGAGCACCTGACAGATATAGCAGTATTATTCAATGCACGGGCGGATGGTAGATTTATATATGTGCAGGATTGTTTCAAACTGGAAATCTTCCTGGCCCTGCACAGAGAACCGACCTTCTTAGCAGCGGATTTAGCTATGGATTCTATATAGTCATTCAACTTGAGGTCTGTTGTGAGAGTTAACACGAGAAGGTGCAGTGTTTTACTTTCAAGGAGACTAGCCTGATCCATGCTAATGGGGAATTAGAGAGATTGTCTATATTGGTTAATAGATAGCAACTTAGTTTTGAAAGCCTTAAAATTCAAAAGCAATTTCTTACCCAAGTCCACCTCGGATTGGAGGTCCTTTTCAATCTCGGCAGCGAGGTTTGCTTCGTTAACCTCGGCAGATTTTTGATCGAGGCGAGAGTAAACCGTAGTGTCGTCAACGTATATGCCTATTTGGAATTTTATTACATCGGGGAGATCGTTAATGTAGATAAGGAAAAACATCAGACTTAGAATAAAGCCTTGAGGGACACTCGCATTCTTGTGGTAGTATTGGGAGGTATGTCCGTTGAATACTACCTTTATTTGATTGAAAGGAATGACTGGATTAGGTCAAACAATTGTCCAGTCATACCGTAGCTCAGCAGCTTGCATAGAAACTAGCATGCCACACTCCGTCAAATGCTTTAGAGATGTCTAGGGCAACAGTTCGAGCTTCGCTGTTCTTGTCGAGAGCCTGATACATGACATAATGAAGAGGCAGTTAAAATTTCTGGTGCACGCAATGAGGATGAAAGGGATGGAATATCTGATACACATAGGAGATTTTGATGAATATAGAAACCGAGAAAAGCTCCGTTACCTTCTTGATGGACTTGATCTAATGGACGGCAAAGCAAGGTTTGGGAGAAATAACAAAAAGAGAAGAAATTACGAGCTACAAGCAACAGGGAAGATGTGGAGGTTTATGATTGAAGAATAACCCGCATCACTTTGTTCCTTACGAAATTTTCCTCTTTCTTATTACAATGGTTTGTTTTTGATGGCATCTTTACTATTCCAATGAGTGTTGAGATTCATTGTCACATTTTCCGTAAACTGGTCAAACGTTACACATGTATTTAAACCTCTGTACTTGTTTGATTTTGACATTTCGAATATCTAGATCGCATTTTGCATTTTTCCTTTTGCAAAACGAAAAGAATTGAACTGATAATTGAACTGATAATAAAATAGGAACAGACATTAAAGTTCTATCTATGCTGAGTATATAACTATTTACTCCTGTCTTAAGAGAAATTTTGATCGGTTCGTTAAGGTCAAATTAGTTGCTGATGTCAAAAAAAAAATGACATACAATTTTTTGTTGATTGAGGCAAAGAATGGTTTGTTAAATTTAATGCCTTCAAAGCTAAACTATTTTCTATTAATCGTCTGAGAACACCATTTTTGCCTACCATCAGGTTTATTGATGCTAATCTTCCGAAAATTTACTAATTCCGCCTTCTCAAACTAAAGTTTTCCGTTGATATAAAGTGGAAAGTATATATTGAAGCAATTGCAAATACCGTCAGATATGAAAGTTTGTTCAGTTACTTTTCCTAAGAATCTATTTTTCATATCCAGTGTATTGAATACTGCTGCCACATCTAGTCGAGTGCCCCTGCTATTCACCTCGGGGTTCATGAAAAAATCCAACGGAGAGTCTGTAATGTGATCGATACCGATTTGGCAGCTCGGCTGCAGTCGCTATCTCACCGATGTGACGTGGCTTCCCTGTGCCTCTTCTATAAATACTTTTACGATTTCTGCTCCAATGAACTTAGCTCACTGGTGTCCCCTAGGTATAAATTAACACGAGCTACTGGATTAGCAACTAGGTCCCACCCTTTTACAGTGAAATCGATAAAATGTAACCGCAATTTCTATTCTAACAGCTTCTTTTCACGCACTTTCCCTTCCATATACTTGCTTCCCCGACAGCTACAATTTCCAGGTAAGGTCAATAGTCATCTTCTATCACATAAACTCGCATTCATTCTCTGAAGCACTTTTTTCATCTACTCCACCCCCATCCAAATTATTCTCATCCGTTTATAATTCTCCTCCTTATATTTCCTATAACTAACCCCTCTTTCTCATCACTTTCCCATATGTAACCCCCTGCGCAACAGTGGCAGTAGAATGCCTTGCTGGTGGTGAGATGTTTAAAAATATATTTATATATAAGTCTACCTTGCTTGCTTTGAATATTGCTATAACATGGAGTCTGGTGCTCTTGATATGTATTGAGAGATTCCTGATGAAAGCCAGTGAATAATCTTTTTTTTTTTTTAATCATTTCACCCCGAGCAAGGCGAAAACGCCACTGATGTGCAGGGGGTTACATAAATGTAAAAAGATTATTTTGAAAAGAGTGAGGAGTACAGACTAGTTAGAAAGGAACAATAGAAAGCTGAGAAAGCAGGTGCGATGACAGATACATAGGTGGAGAGAAAGGGAAGGTTATACAGGGGAGGGGAGAGAGCTCGAGTCCAGTGGTTAGTAGATGAGTATTGACTTTGCATTTAAATTTCTGGAGGTTGTAGCCGTTAGGAAAGCAAGAATACGGGAGTGAGTTCCACAGGGGGGAAGTGCGAGAGAGGAAGCTGCAGGAGTAGAATTGTCGTCTGCGTTTGGCTAACCTGACTGTGAATGGGTGGGACCCAGTTGCCAGTCTGGTTGCACGGGTAAACACCTGTTGAGGAGGCATCAGTGACTTAAGCTCATCCGAGCAGAAGCCATGAAAGTATTTATAGAAGAGACAGAGGGAGGCCACATTTCGACGATGGGAAAGTGGCTGCAGTCGAGTCGCCAGATCAGTACCTATCACATTAGAGACTCTCCTTTGGAGCTTGTCAAGAACACTGAGGAGAACGGCAGGGGCACCTGACCATAAATGGCAGCAGTACTCCATGCACGGACGGATGGTTGACTTGTATATATGCAGGATAGATTCAGGTGGAAAAAACATCCTGGATCGACATAGTGACCCGATCTTCTTAGCAGTAGCAATGTTGTTAGATATGACCCGGCATCTCTCATACTTTCATGCTCACTGTTCTGATAAACTATTTCTTTTTAGTATTTTATGACATATTTTGATATTTTAAATATATTCAAGCACAATACTAGATTTTCAAGGATGTTTTATGAAAACAGTTAAAACACTTGACCAAAAATCCATTCCAAAATCTAATCAGTGTATCAAGAAAAAGAAATATGTCGTTAGAAACAAATGTTACGTGATATCTGTCTTCCTGTATTCCAGCGAATTCTAGACAATATCCTCAAAGATGAAAGGTCTTAAAACAACATAAATATGTTTCTCCAGAAATATTCTTTTGTGGGACTCTCTTATGTTACCAGACTTTACAGTCAATATTGAACTTCAAAAAATTATCTGCAATGATTATTTTCTGTCGTTATTTAATTATCGTTCATTAATTGATTTTTGTGATTATTGCTTTCATATTCTATAACACTCAGTAACACTTTGCTTTGAAGTGGCTTTATTGCCTTTATTGGTGTGAAAATATTAAAAAATCGTATAGAGATAGTCATATAATGATGATACAAAAGAAAACTTGCGTATGGTTAGAATACCAAATGCATATTTGCTTTGTGTGTAATAGATATATCCACGCCCGTTCACGTTTCTATACAATACATAACTTTTTCTCCCTGTGTCGATACTGAAATAGCCATAGATAAAACCCGTTGTCATTCAGGGAAATGAATTCATGACAGAAGTAATGAACAAGTCGGTTTTACACTTTACTTTTTATGCCGTCTATCAAGTTCGCAGACATTTTTAGTCCCTTTAAATCTTTGGCATCACAAACCTAGAAAAAACTTTCAAAGTGCCTTCCGTTCGTTTATGTTTTGCAGTCAATCAGTGAAATTATTTATTGGAACATTTTTCAACACCTAAATGATACATCTTTCTTCTTCTTCTTCTCCTCCTCCTTCTTCTCCTTCTTTTTCTTCTTCTCCTTCTTCTCCTTCTTCTTCTTTTTCTTCTTCTTGTTCGTCTTCTTTTAAGTGGTCAACTATGAATCGAACATCTCAAGAACATGACCTAGCTGAAATATGTTAAATTTGATAAGTGTTATATATATATATATATATATAGATATATAAAGATTGGTTTATAAATCACACATATATACGCATACATAAATATTGCATATCTTTATACAGAATATATAATTTTCTATATTAATAAATTATATATATATATATATATAGGTTGGTTCGGAGAAAGTAAAATGACAGCTCCGGCTAACCAAAAGCAAAACATAAATACAGCCTCTGCAATAAAGACTGTCACTACAGCATCGGTTTCTATTGTCACAGCAGCCAATACTCTAGCCAATCAGACAACTAGGATGATATCCATGGTCAATCTTGACCGACTGACGCCCACTACTCCTGCACACACACACACACACACACACACACACACACACACACACATATATATATATATATATATATATATATATATACGCAGCTTTCATTAAAAGAGACAGAAAATGTGTGTTGGTTAAGTTTTTTTTTATTTCTTAATTTCTCGCTTACTTTTCTCCAAAGAGCTCCATAACTCGAACGAAGCTCTTGTCAACAACGGATTTCCCAATTATGTGGTTATTACATTAGACTTTTCTTCCAAATTTGACCAATATCTGAAACAAACACACAGATGATAAAAATAACAATAACAACTTCTACAAAAACTAAATTCATATCAATTATAAATAGGACAAATTTTCACTTCGAAACATCATCCAAAAATACGCAATTCCCGGTGACTTAAACAAAAAATTCAATTTATCCTCTACTATGCTAAATATAAAACCGCTAACCTCATTATCAAAAAACAACATTTCACTCATGAGGTCCAAACAATAACGAACCTATATTTTTTTACGAATTCACATGTCCCTTGAAGAAGTGCATTCTTGAAACTAAATTTGTAAATAATTATATCGGTCAGACAACTAGGAATCGGACTCGAATATTCATGCTACATATTTTCCAATGGCGCTCAAATTGATCTCATTTAAACTTACACAGAGACCAACCAAACTCTATCCAGAACACACTTGCTGACAACACAAATATCATAGCATCATCCTCATGCAAAAAAATGACTAAAAATAATGAAGATTTATTGATAAAGAAGAAAATTCCCCACACTCAATAATATCCCTTACGAACACACTAACAGCATAATTACGGTACGTAAAAAATATCACTACTTTATCTTATACATAACACCACAGACATTTTGTTACGGGTAAAATACCATTCATCCTCGAAAATGACTAAATGTTCAGTCGAAAGGGCTCGGATAAAGAAAACATTTGGACAATTTTTATATAATTTTTGTCCTTAAATGAAAAAAAATCAAAAGATCAAATAAAATATTGCATAAAAAGATTAACCATCACACGTTGTTTGCATTTTTAATAAAACCTGTTTAAATGAGTGACTGCTGCACACACACACACACACACACACACACATATATATATATATATATATATATATATATATATTCGGGATGGTAGCAATTGCTAGAGTAAAAATATGAACAAATCAGCAGTATATTTTACAGTAAAATTAACAACTATACGATTTATTATCTGTAAAATATGTGTCTGAAATTCATACCTTTACCCTGAAAGGATAAAATTATGTACAAAATATTTAGATTTTGATTTCGGCAATAAATAATACACAGAGGTTAATAAGTAGCTAAAAGTATCAACCAGCTCCCTCTCTCTCTCTCTCTCTCTCTCTCTATATATATATATATATATATATATATATATATATATATTCTAAATATGTACTGTTAAATATAAGAGAAAATGAAAGTCTATTATGTTTAATCATGAGCCGTTATAAACATCGTATTTTGGCTTTAATTTCAGGCGACAATAGAGACAAAAATTCTCCAATATTTGGATAATTTTTTATTAAGTTGTTTCTAAACTTTGGGCTCACATGAGTCATCTTCAGAGAGGTTACAAGGACGTTAACGCAAAAACATCCAACATCAGCGACAATTTTATGTTGTGTTGACATAAAACTCCGCTAAGCAACGGCAAAAGTTACCAAAAATAGCAAACGCAGAAAATCACTATAATACTACCTACTAACTCCGCACCCTTTGCCATATTAAATAATTCATCCAATTTAACAATATCAAAATAATTACAAGATGTGGCCAAAAGGCCAAAAGTAAGGGAGATCCAGTGAAGATCGAATTCACTACTTAACTGCAATGATTCTTGAGAGACAAGCTTGCTAACTTTACACCACCTCGAGGTGCCAGTGGTTATGTCTGTTTGTAATTAGTTTATTCTCTTTGTTATTGTTGTTGTTGATGTTAATGTCGTCATCCTATCTTATAGTTTTATATTTCTATGCTATTTTGTTAGCTTCAAGAAACTATGAAGTATGATATTTGATTTTCGAAGAGCCGCTGAGATGTGGCACACAACTGAAAGTATGGGGGCACCTAGTGAGTATCGAACTTACTACTCGGTTTTAATAGGTTTCAGCAAGTGAAGTTGCTAACCATTACACCACATCGAGGTGCTCCTATGAAGTATGATATGTGATTTTCTAAGCATGGATTAGATGTGGCACAAGGCCGAAAGTATGAGGTACCCAGAGAGGATCGAATTCACACCTCAGTTGTAACAGGTTCTAGCGAGACAAGCTTGATAAACATTACACCACGTCGAGGTGCCCCTATAAAGTATGATAGAGTGATATCTAATCACTGTTGCAAGGAAATGTAGAGGCCTTTAATTTCTGTAATATTTGGATTGATAATCTATAACGTTACTGCATCTATCAGTTAAGTGCCATACGTGATACACGCTTTGGGCGATCATGTCTCGAAAGAGACATGACTGACTGGGCAGAAGTTTATTCTGCAGTATATTGGCATTGCATTCTGCAGTAGACTGGTTGCCAGCCAAATCTATAGAACCCAGTCTGTCCTGTTATTTAACCCATAACTGGATGGAAGAGACGGATTAATACATTTTCCAAGGATATTTGTGCGTAAGTGAATGCAAGAAATTCAACTGGAATTCGAACTCGGCAACCCGATTTTTTGTTCCGAGTCGATATCCACTGCACCACAACGCACATGAATCTATAGTAAGTAGAGCTTAAATACGGTATATGGTAGATAACGCATGTACGATATATTCAACCTTCATTCCCCATAGTCTCTGGTTTCGGGTTTCCAATATCATACAGTAGTTACAGACAGTTTCGCCTTACCTGTATGACTCAGAACGCTTCACTCGCCACTTAATCGGTATTTTTCAGACATTTCCAATGTTGCCGATCGTTAAAATTGTTTCTCTAGACGGATTCCAAGCTCAATTAAACATGCTGATATTCAATGATGGTTTTAATAGTCAGAACATGAATTTTAAAACGACTCGACCATGAGTTCAGTTTTCATAAATCTGTCGTGTAGACAACTTTTCTTCATCGTTGTGTCGTGTTACATGGAAAATTCGGCAGTTATGACTCAACACGTTTCCCTATGCTTTGCAACTGTTTATTTTTCTTCGCTATCTATCGCAGTCCCTATTCTGTTAACTATTAAAATTTTTAAGTAGGTTAGGCACTGTTTTTTTCTGTCCCTCTTGCTTTTTAAGTCATATGACTTTCAAATCTTGCAAATTTGTTTTGTTCATTTGCTAGAAATGTCAACTTACTTTTTTCTGGTGTAAAGTGTTTTTGTTTCCATTTTATCTTAAACTTCGTCGTTGCTCACATAATTAGGCCATGGTATTCTTGGTATAATTAATTAGAACCCAGTTTTTTTTTCTTCAAGTCTCGTCTTCAAATGCGAAGAGATTTCAAACCTCATATCCCGCCTTTAATACTGGCCGTGTAAAGAAGGTGATTTTCTATATAGGGTTTGTCTAACTTCGAATTAATAATAAGCAAGTTTCTGTCAAAAACTTATATTGTCTTCAAGTAATATGTTTTGTGTCATTTGCTAAAGTTATTTTTTTCTGATTCTGTAGCATTCAGGAGATTTGTAAAAGGATGAGACAGTTTAAAATCTACACGGTTCATTCCCTGGAAGTCATGATAATTTTGAGAATACGGTTCCGTACAGATGACAATTCAGACATTTCTGAACGGGTTAGGTGTCATGATTTTAAAATATATTTTTATTTTACTACATTTTAAAAGGAAATATATTTTGTTTAGGGATTAAATTTTCGCTAGAAAAATGAATTGTTAGTTTTTCTTATTAATTCTAACCGTAATAAAAGTACTGAGCGGTCTAGAAGAGTCGCGAAATATAATAATAGCAATGGGTTTATAAAAAACATCCAACGTGTTTTTATTATAATACTCTGTTAAATATTAACATTGAGTTCTCTTTGGTTTAATCTACTGTACAATTTATTTTACCAAATACCAAGGATACTACTTTATATATATATAATCAAATATCGCTCGGTTCACGCTCCACCCACGTCTTTTGAAAAGGTGAAGAGGCTCATCCCTTGTTTCCTGTTTGGGATGTGGTTCCCGGTTTTCTTTTCTTTTTTTTTCCCCCAATCTTCTTTCACTTTTTTTCTTTTCTCTTTTTTTGTTCTCAATTGGAGTAGATAGACTTAACTATCGCCCGGTTCACACTTCACCCACGTTTTTGAACAGATGAAGAGGCTCATCCCTTGTTTCCTGTTTGGGATGTGGTTCCCGTTATTTTTTATTTTTTCTTTCCCCCAATCTTCTTTCACTTTTTTATTTTCTTTTTTTTTTTGTTCTCAATTAGAGTAGATAGACTTAACTATCGCCCGGTTCACACACCACCCACGTCTTTTGAACAGGTGAAGAGGCTCATCCCTTGTTTCCTGTTTAGGATGTGGTTCCCGGCTTTCATTTCTTTTTTTTCCCAATCTTCTTTCACTTTTTTTCTTTTCTCTTTTTTGTTCTCAATTGGAGTAGATAGACTTAACTATCGCCCGGTTCACACTCCACCCACGTCTTTTGAACAGGTGAAGAGGCTTATCCCTTGTTTCCTGTTTAGGATGTGGTCCCCGGCTTTCTCTTTTCCAATCATTCTACTCTTAAGTAGCCCCATGCGCATCAGTGGCGTCACCGCCTTGCTTGGGGTGATATGATTAATATACATATATATATATATATATATATGTATATATATTTATGTGTGTGTGTGTGTGTGTGTGTGTGTGTGAAAAGTGTATGTATTTAATTATATATATATATATAAATAAAATGTAATTTTATCATCTAATAGTGCTTTGGAAGTTCACTATTTTTCCCTAACGGGTGCTATCAGCCCAGATCAGGCTGGACCTGAGAACAACAGTAATTAAGATGTAGTTCCACCTTTCTTAAAACAGCCAATCTCCCGATCAACGATCTTATGGCCGAATGTAGTTGATCGTTATACCCAGGACTCGTAAAAGAAGATCAATTATGTGGCGTGTTATTTCATTCGATCGTGAATTAACATGCTTGGCGATAGATTAAGGCAAAAGGAATTTATCCCTTCAAATTATTTCCGTTAGCTTTTTGGTTTTAGCAAACACAAGCGGTCTTGAGATTTAGAAATGAATATCCAAAAACTGAAAGTGACCATATCCCTCACTTTCATTTCTGTCCCTCACCGACAAGCATTCATTATTTTTTTTCTATTAAGGGCAAGAAAAGAATCAGCCCTGGTGCATGTATTGTGCTGAATAACCCATGATAAGAAAAGAATTCTTCAGAAAAAGTTAATTCCATTGCACCACAACACACAAATATATAGAAAGTTATTTAATTTTAGTTCCTTGTCACAGGCATCACTTTCCATCGATATAAATCTTACTAACTATTTAGATTCTATTCCATGATAGTCTCGCTATATTTAACAGCAGATACTAGAACTCTATGATTGGAATAAAATACCAAAACCTTTAGATTACGAAGCAGTACACTAATTAAAAAAACAGCATCCAAGAGAAATCCTGATATTAATTATGGAAAGCTACGTAATTCCAGTGACAAAATTTACCAAGCATTGTTTAATCAATATCAGCGTGTGCAATCGACGAGACTTCCAGCTGTGTCACGACAGACACGAAAAAAAAATTAAGAGTGATTTCGGCGGAGGGAAGTTCGGGTCATTTGGCGCATCAAGAGACTCAACTCTTAGAGAGGATATATTCTTTATCATTTTGAGATCTATTGTCTCGGAGAATTTCTAAGAGAATCTCTCCTCAAGTTGGCTGGCGACTCGGATGCTAATTCCGGATTAGTGTGAAGCTTTGCAGTCACGAATGACGCAAATAGAACCACAAAGAAAAGAACTGAACACCACGGAAAAAATATGTAAGTAGGATAATGCACAGCGGGTGCAAATTTAATACAGTCTATATGCAATGAAGGAGAAACGGTTAACATATATATATATATATATATATATATATATATATATATATATATATGCCTGAGATTTTTATATTAACTTATATATATATATGTATGCTGAGAGAGAAGGGGAAAGAAAGAAAAAGAGCGATAGAAATAAAAAATACACACACACACACACATATATATATATATATTTAAACAAATTTTTATTAATAAGGTAGACATATTCTGTCGATCCAAGTTTTCTAGTGTTCGAGTAAGATGTCAAAATTAAAATTGTTCAAGTTTCCAAAGTTCATTTTTTTATCTGAGTATATTCGACTGTCACCAACAGTCAATATCGCGTCAATGTGCGTTGTGGTGTAGTGGATATCAACTCGGAACGAAAAATCAGGGAGCCAAGTTCGAATTCCAGTTGAATTCCTTGCATTCACTTATGCGCAAATACACTTCTGAAAGGTATTTATACGCCACTTCCCTCCAGTTATGGGTTAAATAATAGAACATATTGGGCTCTATAGACTTGGGTGGCAACCACTCTACCGCAGAAAGCCATGGCACTCTACTGCGGAATAATCTTCTGCCCAGTCGGTCATGTCCCTTTCCAAAGCGTGTATCACATATGGCACTCAACTGAATGATTTTCGACTGTCGACATCAAGAATTGCCTGTTCAGGGAAATATGTATAGCTTATTTTGGCTTTCTCTAATAAATTGGAACCAGTTTTAGGTCACTTAAATATAAATATTGTAACAAGGATCAAACTAAAATTGTACGTATTTTTTAAAAGTGAAATAAATTTCACTTTGAAATTTAACTAACTAGTAGTATAACCCGGCGTTGCTCGTGTATAATGAAAGCTTTAAAACTAATCCATGGTCCTGGAGCTCAGACTCAGCCTTAAGAATACTTGGGTGGAGTTTGGTGAGAATCGGATAAAATTTGTGGATTAGTATAAAGGACATACAGACAGATAAACAAACACAAACATAAACATCTCGCTTTTTATGTATAAATATCGATTTTCTGCCCTATTGTAAGAATTGCAACCTTGAAACTTCTGAATATAGTTTCTTATGTCTTTGTCTATGAGTGTATCAAATTTAATTAAAATCGGACCACTCTTTCTATAACCCGATTTTTTCGATTATCGATTTTTGATGTTTATCAGTACCTCGACACAAGATCTAGCTAAGAACACTCGCAGACGCTTATAGTACAACTGTGTAAATTTTCAAGAAAATCGGGTCAGCCGTTTCGGAGTCTATAGGTAACGAACACACACACACACAGACACACAGACACAGACAAAGATCCATTTATAAATAAGTTTAGATATGCGCAGTCATATTTATGTTTTGTAATTATGATATTTTTTTTATTTCACATAAAAGTTTGTTTTCTCTACTAAGAATTGTCCCGCAATAGACTAGAGGTTAAATTTGTCGATTTGAGATTTAGGTGACATTGTAATTGTGAGTTTAACCTTTTGGTCGAGAAGAGCTGGGCTTGGATTCAGGGAAACAATGCCCAAGATACCTGAGCTTACGGCCTATCACGTTGAATACACCGGTTCTCGCTCGATCACCGAAGTTAAGTAACGTTGAGCCTGGTCAGTACTTAGATTGGTGACCGCTCGGGAATACCAGGTGCTGTAAGCGTATAGTGACGGATGTGCGTTGTGGTGCAGTGGATATCGGCTCAGAAAGAGAAATTGGTGAGCCGAGTTCGAATTCCAGTTGAACACCCTGCATTCAGTTAAGCACTGGTACCCTTGGGAAAGGTATTAATCCGTCCCTTCCCTCCAGTTATGGGTTAAATAACAGGGTAGGACTTGGGGACCCTGCTCTTAAAAACAAATCCCAATGAATCTTGATTCTCGAAAAGAAAAATGTTGTAAAAAATAACCTTACCCAAAAATAATTGGTTATGACCATAAATCATCACAGAAGGATTGATAGGTCGTTAAGCCTCGAAACAAACAAAGAAACCTAAGATACCTGAGCATTAATAAAAAAAAGATGTATACATAGACATGTGCTGCGGAATGAGAACAATCCATCCCTTTCATTCAGTAACTGGCTGCGTTCAAAATTCCTAGAAGCTTATTCGGATGAACATTTACGAGATGAAATTCTGAAGTCACGTGAGCTGAAAAAGTTGCGATAACAACAACAATGATAACGATAAAAGTCCGCGTGTAAATAAAAATTAATCCTCATTTTACAAATTCAGGCAGGTATATTTCTGGGAATGTGTTGTGCGTCTTTTGTGTGTGTCACTGTGTGTATGTGTGCGTTTTTGCGTGTGTCTGTGTGTGCAAATGTGTGTGCGTAAAAAAGAAACATTAACTTCATTAAAAAAAATATTGGCTCGTTCTGAAAAACATACAGATATAAAAACTCAAACTCAAACACCTTATCTCACTAAACATAATGTCAATAATAATAATAATAATAATAATAATAATAATAATAATATATAGTTATGTATTAATTGTACACTGCAACATGGAAATTTCTATGTTTCGAGAGATTCTCTTCATCAGGCATTGTTTGATGTGGTTGTACAGATGATTTACATTAAAATATAAAATCCTTCGGTTTGCTGTGTATGTATGTGGGAAGATATACAAATTGATATGTGTCGAGAAAATTACAACTAGGAAACCTAAAATGAAAAGAAAGTGAAAAGGACAAACTTGGTACTAAATGGGCACATCACATCAAAGACAATGAAACTAAGAGAGAAAATATAAAAGAGGAAAAAAGGAAAAGGATAAGATTAGGTTAAAGGCAGGTTGACATCTTTTCCGTTAAGGAGTGAAAAGATAAAAGGAAAAAAGTAAGATAAAGAAAGGAAAAAGGGAAAAAGTTTGGATGTATTCTTTGGAGCTAAATTCAAAATGAATCTTAGCTCTGATTAGTGACATACATACACAGTAAACCGAAGATTTTGTATTTAAATGTAAATCATCTATACAACCAACACCAAACATTGCCTGATGAAGAGAATCTAATTCGAAACATAGAAATTTCTGTTCCGCAATGTACAATTAATTCATAACTATATAATTATATTAAGCTCTATAATATTTATCATATTCAGCACTGTTCATAACAAAAATAAATGCCAGAGGACTCAAAATAGTAAAACCTTGAGTCTTCTTCACCTGGAATTATATATATATATATATATATATATATATATATAGTCATCTGCAGACAGATCTGTTTCGCTGTATCACAGCTCATCAGTACAGTTAGACTCCGATTGCTTTTTAACCCAGGATTGAAACCCGACCGAATTGGCGTCAGTCGGCGAATCTACCTCTGGACTATGGGCGAAGGTAGACTTTTTAGCGTGTATATTATTATGATCCACGCCCATAGCCAGAGTTCTGTAATTCATTATTGAATGAGCGATGCATATAATGTGTAATTAGGCAGCAAATCAATCAATCCTTTAAGCAAGGTTCATTAAAAATGACGGAAAAGTTGATGTAGTTATTTTTTCATATGCTTTTTCATGTGATCTTATAATTTTTTCTTTTCAGTCGTGAAATTGTCTGAATGTTTTCATTTTCCAAGTGCTTTCGGCTAGCCGTCAACAAGGATGAATTTTATTTTACTTTTAACTAAATATATGGATTGTTTTATATATGTATTCAAACACACTCAGCATGTTCTTGTCGTGTTCATCGTTGACGTTATTGAATATTGGATTTTTCTTTAATTAATACTAGCAGTATAGCCTGGCGTTGCTCGGGTGTGATGAAAGCTTTAAAACTAATCCATGGTCCTGAAGCTCAAACCCGTTGGACGTTGGCACGAAAGACTAAAAAGCAATAGTTGTTTCCAGTTAAAGCGAAACCATAGACTGAAAGAAAAATGAATGGATGTAAGTCAAACTTTGATTTCCTGGTATCAATATCAAATAAGGTTTTTCGTCGTAAACTGAATTTTGAAGGCTAAATAAGTCCGCTGAGTAAATAGTAACATGGCTGAGACTAAGAACTACAATTATACCGACTTAGAGCCAAACCCGAAGCAAAAACTAAAATAAAAGGGCTGAAAAAAATACAGACAGATAAACAGACAAAAGCACAAATATCTTGCCTTATATATATATATATCTATATATATATATATATTGTCGATTTTCTGCACTATTTTAAGAACTGCAACCGTGAAATTTCTGAATGTCCATTCTTATGTCTTTTTCTATGGGTGTATCAAATTTGATTAAAATCGGACCACTCCTTCTATAAACCCGATTTTTTCGATTATCGATATTTATCTGGGTTATCTCGACACAAATCCTAGCTAAAAACACTCACAGACGCTTATAGTACAACTGCGTAAATTTTCAAGAAAATCGGTTCAGCCGTTTCGGAGTCTGTAGGTAACGGACACACACACACACACACACACACACACACACACACACAAAGTTCCATTTATAAAGGTTTGTTTTGTTTTTGATTCTTAACGACCTATCAATCCTTATGGGATCATTTTAAGGTCATAACCAGTGATTTTTGGGTAAGGTTATTTTATTTTTACAACGTCTTTCTTTTCACGATTCATTGGGATTTTTTTTAAAGAACAGGGTTCCCAACTCCCCTACCCTGTTATTTAACCTATAACTGGAGGGAATGGACGGATTGATACCGTAACCTTTCCGAAGGGTACCAGTGCTTAACTGAATGCAGGGTATTCAACTGGAATTCGAACTCGGCTCACCGATTTCTCTTTCCGAGCCGATATCCACTACACTACAACGCACATCCGTCACTATACGCTTACAGCACCTGGTATTCCCAAGCGGTCACCCATCTAAGTACTGACTAGGCTCAACGCTGCTTAACTTCGGTGATCGAGCGAGAACCGGTGTATTCAATGTGATAGGCCGTAAGCACCATTTATAAATCAGTTTAGATATGTAATATTTCGTTAATGAAGAAGCAATACCTGAAATAATGTTAATAAAGTTGTTTGATGACAATGAGGTGTGTTGTGGCGATAGATGTAATATTGATGATAGTAAAAATGATATTAATAAATGTCGTAGTGTTAATGCTGATAGTTGTGTCAACGATGGTGTTGATGAAGATTCTCGTAGGTAGGCAACGGACACCCCCCACCCCACCCCACACACACACAATACATAAGTTTAGATTTGTGAACTCAGCAAGAATGCATTAACCGTGTGCGGAAAATAAAATATTCCTGTTATCTTGGATACATACAAAAAGTTATTGGACTGTTATGTGATAACTTACTTTCTCTATGGCAGCTAATGAGAGATAATCTTCTACGAAGATGAAAGAAAGGCTCGAAGCAAGAGAAATATGGTTCTACAGAAGAATGCGGAAAATACAATGGCCCCAACAAGTAAGAAACGATGGGGTTTTGGAGGGAATAGAAAGAAAAAGGAAACTTATACTTAATATCAGAAAGAGACAGTTGAAGTTTCTGAGATACGTAATGAGGAAGGAATGCTTGGAGAATTTCACACTCACAGGGCAGCGAAAGAAAGTGAGATAGAGAAAAATAGCACTTGAGATTCTATTTGAGCTGGTTGATGAAATGAGGTGTCTGTGAAAGAAATGTGTTTGATGACAATGATGTGTTTGTGAAATAGACGTAGACGTGTCTGCCTCTCTTTCACAAACACCCGAGGTATCCGCACTAACTTTTACAGCGTAGAAACATTCCTTCAGACTGACTCACCTGATATCTTAGCCCTGTGTGAAAATAACCCTGACCCTTCTATCTCCTCTTCTGAGTTTCACGTTCCTGGTTACCTTCCACTCTTCAGGAAGGACTCCAATGTCCATATGCATGGGTCTGGTATTTATGTCAGCGAACACCTTTCTCTAGCTAGGGTGACGTCTCTTGAATCCCTGGATCACTCTTTCATGTGCTTCCCTCTATCACTTCTAAGCTTGGTTAGGTATATTTTCTTTCTCTACCGCTCGCCCTCCTCATCTGACTGCTCCGTACTTGACAGCATCTCTGACAATATCGACAAGGCCATTTCTTCTCATCCATCTGCCCATATATTTTTGTTTGGTGACTTTAACGCCCACCACACCAAGTGGATGGAGAATTCTGTCACCGACCGTATTGGTGTCCACACCATTAATTTTTTGGTCACCCAATCCCTTACGCAAGTGGTGGACTTCCCCACGCGTTTCTCCAGTAAACCTAACGAAAGGGAGTTACTACTAGAGCTCTGCTTCACTTCCATCCCACACACTTGCACTACCAGACAGCTCTGCCCTTTCGGAAACTCTGACAACGCGATAGTTTCCGTCAACATTTCATTCCTCTCCCACCCTTCACAAGAAACCCACACCAGTAGAATATCCTACTGCTACCAAAGAGCAGACTGGGATTCGTTCCGAGACTTCCTCTGTGACGTCCCTTGGAACAACGTCTTTAGTCTTTCCTCCGCGGTTAAGGCTGGCATAGATGCTTTCATCCATGCCAGGAAATTACAGCTTAAATCTCATTCGTGTCCATGGTTCTCGCCCGCTTGCTCGGTCGCCATTGCCCACAAAAAGATACTCAACGAAGCCTAGGTGTTGTTTGCTGCCAGAATGAAGCAACGCATTCTCTAAGTTCGGCACAAAAGACTACTGAAAACACTGTAAAAGCGTGCTTAACAAGAGCAAGTCCTCAATAACCCCACTAATCAATGAATTTGAGGTCTCAACTCCTCAGCGGATAAGGCCGAATGCTTTGCAGATTCTCGACCAATTCGAAACTGGATTCGTCTGAAGTTTCTACTCCCGACTTTCCACCTAGAAAACTCAACTGAATGACGTCCACATTACACCCTCGCTGGTTTCTAAAATAATCTCAAAACTTGACCACCACAAAGCGAGCGGAGGGGACGGAATCCCAATCATAGTCTTGAAGAAATGTGCCCCTGAACTCTTCTCTGTCTTCTCTAAGCACTACAACTTCTGCCTATCTTCTTGTTTTCCTGCCTGTTGGAAGTCTTCCTCTGTAGTTCCTATTTTTAAGGACACTGGGGAACCCTCGGACCCCGCAAATTATCGCCCTATTAGCCTTCTTCCAAACTTTGGCAAAGTGTTCGAAGCCATTATCAACGCCGAGGTGGTCAAGCATCTCACAGCTCACAAGCTCCTCTCGGACAAACAGTATGGCTTCCGCTTCACCAGGTCTACTGCTGATATGCTATCGACCATCACCGAGCACATACACCAGTCTCTTGACAAGAATGGTGAAGCAGGAACCGTTGCCTTGGATATCTTTAAAGCGTTTGACAGAGTTTGGCATGCTGGCCTTCTACGCAAACTGCGGAGCTATGGTATAACTGGACATTTTTTTTACCTAATCCAGTCTTTCCTCTCTAACCGCACACTGAAGGTGGTATTAAACGGACATGCCTCCCAGATCTACCATACGAACGCTGGTGTCCCTCTATGTTCTATCCGAGGTCCTACACTCTTTCTGATCTACATTAATGATTTCCCTGATGCCATAAGTTCCCAAGTAGGTATGTACGCCAATGACATCACAGTTTACTCTCGCTTTGGCCAAAGATTTTGTGTGAGCAACAAAACGAACCTTGCAGCCGAGCTTGAAAAGGACCTCCAATCCGTAGTGGACTGGGGTAAGAAATGGCTCGTAAATTTTACTTATTCTAAAACGAACTGCTATCAATAAATCATCATAGACAATTGCACCTACCTCCCATTAGCATGGACCAAGCTTAACTCCCAGAGAGTAAAACACTACGCCTCCTTGGTCTCACACTTTCAGCGCACCTCAAGTGGAATGACTATATCAAATCCATTGCTAAATCCGCTGCTATGAAAGTCGGTTCCCTGTGCAGGGCCCGGAGGTTTTTTCCGTCTGAATCTATCCTGTACATATATAAATCTACCATCCGCCCGTGTATTGAATGCTTCTGCCACATCTGGTCGGGTGCCCCTTCTATTCTCCTCGGGGTTCTTGACAAAATACAACGGAGAGTCTGTAATGTGATCGACACCGACTTGACAGTCCGACTGCAGTCTCTCTCTCACCGGCGTGATGTGGCCGCCCTGTGTCTCTTCTATAAATAGTTTAACGGCTTCTGCTCCGATGAACTTAGATCACTAGTGCCCCCTAGGTACGACCTTCAGCCTTGATACCCTTACCAGTCTATGACCCTCATTATGACATTTCGTATATCTAACCACTCTTTCTCTTTACCTTCCCCTATGTAACCCCTTGCTCAGTAGTGGCAGTGAAATGCATTGCTTGGAGTGAAATGATTAAAAAAAAGAGAGATTTATGATGGGTTAAACAAATGAATGGTAGAGGGAAGTTTGCGAGAAATAACAAAACAAAGTTTATTAAAAGTTAAAGGAGCAAGAAAATGTGGAGGCTCATGATCGCTTAAACACGGGGTAAAGTAGGAGGTATAGGCTTAAATTTCAGTTATAAATATACACCGAGGGAAAATGCTAAAGATGGAGGAACGATAAGTCTCATGCGAAATTCATTAAATTTATTAAAAAAAAAAATGAATTTATAATCATAAATTATAAAATTGACTATCTGCGGACACTATCACAACGATGGTTAAAAATCGTTTGTCGAAAGAGAAAACCCCCTACATCTAAAACAGTAATAATTAATAGAAAACAAAAACAAAAACTACATGAAGCAGGAATTTACTCTATAGTCTGTAATGACTGCCATGAAAGAATAAATGTTGAGACCTCGAGGATTTTTAATAGAACGAGTAAAATTGAGTCCAAGATCTTACACCATTTTACTTTTCTTGATTTCTGAGATGATTGAAATTCAGGCAGTCAGTTAAATACCATTACTTTCTGCGGTAGACTGTTTGCCAGCCAAGGTTATGGAACACAATTTGTCCTGTTATTTAATCCATAACTGGAGGGAAGAGACGGATTAATACCTTTCCCAAGGGTATTTGCGCGTAAGTGATTGCCACGAATTCAACTGGAATTCGAACTCGGCTCCCCGATTTCTTGTTCCGAGCCTATATCCACTGCACCACCTGAAAAAAAAACAAACAATTGCCATTTATTAATTTCGAATAGCTTATCCAAAATTTCGAGCATAATACTCAACATCTGATTTGAAAATTATAAAAATCCAATATTAAACAGACCGTGTCGGTTCGTTCTAATCGACGGTTTTATAATATTTTCTTCCTACCTTTGCGCAAATGTACACAAAAGCACGGAAAATACTTGAACCAATGATAAATGTTTTAAAAAATCGGGAAATATAAGCAGTTAATTGCTGATATCTCATGAAGAGTGAACGGAGAAGTCCGTCTATGAAATTCTTGATTTGGGATACTGAAGATAACATCAACCATATAAATGAAAAGATTGGCTTATAATAATCATATATTCAGCCAGCGATTGATAAACTGTCGGCTAAATAAAGGAAAAATTAATATAAAATTGACATCTCATTGGACAGATATATTTATAAAAATTGCACAAAAATATCTTAATTACTAAAGAGTAAATTTATGCAATAAAATCGTCATTGTCTTCAACCACACACTCCAGATCACTTCGGAATCTCCTACATCTCTTTTGGACGTTCTCCTTGCTTAAAGTGGTGAATGATGCAATAACATTTGCATTAAGCTCACCTTTAGTGAGGTATTTTAGTCTCACCTTCAACTGCACCCCACATGTAATAATCAGGGGTTGCCAGATGTAAAGAGCGATGTGGTCGCAGAAATTGTCTGACAGCCATGTCTGGATTCTTCTTTTGTGGCATCGTAAAGAGTCCGGCATAATGTCTTCCACCAGCCACCCTCTTGACTCAGAAAAGTACTACCTCTACAAAGCACATGATACAGGTTTCCGTGCTGATACTGTAGCCCTAGAGGAAGATATATAGAGCCATATCATGCTAATCACTAGGGATCACACCAAACATCTTCGTAATTATCATTCGACTCATCCACATTTTTCCGAATCCACTACACTGGATTTAGATCCAAACATAGTGAAGTGTTCGTATTGGAACTTCCGGCGTGAATGCTTCCGAATTTAAATAAAAGTCGGGAATACCAGAATCAAGCAGGTACAAACATTTAAATACCTGGGAAGTGTTATAACAGAAGACGGAAAGTGCGACACAGAGATCCGAAGGCGAATTGGCATGGCGAAGGAAGCATTCCAGAAGTTGAATTAAGAAACAGGACAATTTTGCTAGAAACAAGGAAGAAAGTACTAGATTGTTACGTGATGTCCGTCCTTCAATATGGCAGTGAATGCTGAACAATACCATCAAAGATGACGGAAAACTTGAAGCCACTGAAATGTGGTTCTACAAAAGGATGCTGCGAATATCATGAATCGAGCATGACAATGATGAGGTCTTGGAAATGATGGAAACAAAAAGGAAATTCATACTGAGCATAAGGAAGAGAAAGCTGAAATTCCTGGGATATGCAATGAGGAAGGAGGGCTTGGAGAACCTGTGGCGAACAGGCCAGATAGAGGGGAAAAGAGACAGGGGAAAGCAACGGATAACATATTTGAATGATCTAATCAGGTGGATGACAGAACGAGGATTGCACGGTGTAACAGAAGGCGTGCCCACAGCCACCAGGGATAGAGAAACGTTGAAAGCCATGATCGTCTACGTCCTGAAGGGATAGGGCACATAGAAGAAGAAGCAATTAATATTTTTTGTCACAGACATTGCTCAACGGAAAAAAGGCAAAAACAATCAACGTGCATGTACCAAAATTTGAATATAAAATGGCGACAATTTACCCATCGCACACTTAGGTCGTTTTTTTTCCTTTTTTTGTTTCGTTTTGTTCACGAAACTGTCTGACGATTACTTTATAGAGCAAAGCATGAAATTACGCAGTACTTCATACCTGTGACGTTTATAGATTAGCTCGCAGTTTTAGTTCTTAAAGTCATTAATGATTCTGAATGTTTAAAAGCCAGTGCCTGAGGAAAATACTTATGAATGTGAAGGTTCTCTTGAAAATAACTGCATCACCACATTTTAAAATGTATTATACTTGGCACTCGTTTGCAAAGCTGTACTCATACTTGTAAAACTCCACAAAATAATACACACGATTCTGAATGATTTAGTTAACAGGAAAATAATCCTCTAAGCAACTCACTTCGCAAACAACTAAAGTCCAAATCTTAATTCATTGTCCAGATTGTTTTTTATTTATTGAGTCTGACATCTTGACTCACTTTTCATTTCGAGGCACATCCTGTTTCTTTTAGCGAACCTTTCAAAGAACACTTAAATATTCTAGTGTCACAAATGGTCGTCTTCATTATTTTCAAAACACGTACTAGGTCACTGATCCCTTCGATTTTCTACATTACATGCTTTTGTAAACCCTCTTTGCAGCGACTTAAGGGTGCAGCATGAGACTTTAATATCCGGAGCCTGAAGTAGGGTTTTTCATTCAGTTCTTTTTAAGTTTTATTTTAATTGTTATTTCCATTCCTTCTTTATTTCTTGCCCTTCGTCTTTCTTTCTCAATGAACTTCTATTTCTTTGTATTGATCACTCTTAACAGTAGGTTGATTAACCTAGCTGCTCGCAAGATGGCGTAACTTGGACAGCAATTCAACACCACGTTTATTTGAATAAACTGTAAGACAAAAATCTCCTGGGAAAAGCGTTAATTTCGTAATTTGAATCTTCAAGAGTCATTTGGTGGAAATTTTATTACCGTTATTGCAGAACGCTCTTTAAAAAGTGACTCATTTAGAAAATAAAAATGTTTCATATATCAACAGATATTATTACGAAAAATAAAATCAATTTCATTTCTAATTTCAAATAATTATACTGCCTGTTTTCATCGAAGGGAAGAAGGCGTCATCAAGCAATCTTTTTTTTTGCTGTTAGAATGCTATTTACGACGAAACACCCAAACCTGTCAACATCTCGTTCTCCTGGAGGTTGTAGCCGTCGAGGAACAATCATGCGGAAGGGAATTACACAGGCGGGAAGTGCGAGAAAAAAAGCTGTTCTAGTAGAAATTGCGGTTACATTTCGTCGGTTTCACTGTAAAGGGGTGGGACCTAGTTGCCAATCTAGTATCTCGTGCAAATTCACGCCTAGGGGACACCAGCGATTTAAGTTCATCCGTGCAGAAGCCGTGAAAATACTTATAGAAGAGGCGCAGGGAAGCAACGTCACGCCGGTGAGAGAGTGACTGCAGGCGGTCAGCTAAATCGGTATCGATCACATTACAGATTCTCCACTGTATTTTGTCAAGAAGCCCGAGGAGGATAGCAGGGGCACCCGACCCGATGTGGCAGTAGTATTCAATACACGGGCAGACTGTAGATTTATATATGTGCAGGATAGATTCAGGTGGAAAGAATTTCCGGGCCCTGCACAGAAAGCCGACTTTCATAGCAGCGGATTTAGCAATGGATTCGACGTAGTCATTCCACTTGAGGTCCGCTGAGAGTGTCAGGCCGTGCAGGAGTAGTGTTTTACTCTCTGGGAGGTAGGCCTGTTTCATGTTAATGGAGGGAGGTGCGGTTGTCTGTGGCGGTTAATTGACAGCAGCTTCGTTTTGGAGGAATTGAATTTTACAAGCCATTTCTTACCCCAATCCGCCACGGACTGGAGGTCCTTTTCAAGCTCGGCAGCGAGGTTAAATATAAAGTCAATAGTCATCTCCTATATCAGTGACTCGCATCTTTCCTCACAAGCTCTTTTCTCCATCCACCCTGCCCTCATCACACCAGCATTCTCATCCTTCTATTACCCTCTTCCTGACATCTTCTATAACCTGCCTCTCTTTCTCATAACTTACCTCCTATATAAGCCCCTGACCCGCAGTGGCAGTAAAACTTCCTTACTTGGGGTGGCATGATAAAAAACCCTAAAAAAACTAGAACTCAGATAAGCACTTCAGTCCAGGTACCAAACGACTTATCTGTAACCGAGGGCTTCAAGATGTAAATAATGGTTAGCGAGATCGTCCGGTTGGTCATTAATTTTTCTTTACTAAAAGATCACAATATAAGAGGCAAGAGCCATCAAGGTAGAGTTTACAAAATAAAGTAGTGTTATTGGCGGAGGTAGAAAGTGGGAGTGATGTAATGAATATGCATACAACTTGGTTCACGCTCACAGTAATATGATTGGCTGGTGTCAGCCATAAATACAGACTAGGGCGGGAACGTCTAGAACTAAGCCTATTAGAACGCCTATTGCATAAGCCTACGCCTAAGTATACTGCATACGACTACGACGAGTACCGTCCCTTACGACTACTTGTTAGATTGCCCTACCCGGTTACATTTGCTAAAACCACTTAGCTACTTCGAATAAGTTATATATACATTTTCGGGACTTATCAGCGGGTAAATCCAAAGTACGTGAAAATGAGTGATATGTAACTGTTGACCTTAGACTTTACGAGGTTCAGATTTTAATGTTCAATAAGGTATCCTTTTAAGTTTCATCTCCATAAAGTAACGGCTCAAATTAAGGGAGTCGAGTGACTTCAGACATAGATGTTCTATTTATTATGTATTTGTGAAAAAAAACTAAGCTAAGTAAATTATAATTATTAGTTCATTAAGTGCGAAATCAATCATTGATGACCTTTTGTGAAAAGTAAATCAAGCTTTGTAACTAAAAATAAACACATCTGTCTATATTTCTAAGATGAGCTATTGTAACTATTTACATCTGTACTGTTGTCCTCATCTTCATTGTCATATTCACGACGTTTCGGTCATTTTTACCTGGACATACTTCAGGTAGTATATGCTGGATTTCGACCCTTTGTTTAATCCCCTGGTGTGGATTGTTCATGTCTTTTCTGGATATTTTCAATTTTGTTAACTTCTGCAGAGTTGAATTTCGGTTCAATTCACTGGATTACTTCAACGAACGCTTTTATCAGGAGATAAAATTTTAGGGCATGTTATAAACCAACTGGTGTTAGGGATTTATTAACCTAATAGTTTCAGGGACTTATAAACCTAATTTCCAAGTTAATTTTTTTTTACAAATTGTTTGTTCACGAACTCTCTTTTGCCGGTTTCAATATTTTATTCCTGTCAATACTTGCCCATCTTAAGAGATTTTAGTAGCCTAGCATATGTGCTGATTCCTTAAGTTTTTGTATTTTCAATGTTCTTTTTCTATAATCTCACTTCTCAAAAACTAAAATTCAAAATACTGACACTTATATTAAAAGATACCCACAATAAAGTTGGTCGCTCGTATTCGAATATAGCTGTCTACCAGTGCGGTTTGTTAATCCCCATTGCAGACACCTGCTCAGGTACATGTATTTGTTTAGCACCCACAGGGCCAACCTCTGGATTATACCGTAACTATGCTAAGCGGCCCGTAGTGACAATTTCTGGAAGAAAGCACCTCATATCCCGTGAAAAAACAATCTGAACAAGGCCAGGACGCTTAATCCATCGCTCACGATGACTTCTGACTTCGAGTTAGCAGAAGCTTCGAAGACAAAGGGAGCCGTTTACTCAATTTCAATCCCAATGTCCGAGTTAACCCGTGGTATGGCACGCTGGGATCACCGCCACCAAACCACCGTCCTGACAAATCGATGATGGTGCGATTCGAACCTGGGCTTCATAGTCAGAAAGCGAACGTTTTAATCACTTGGCCACGCGCCCATAAACTCATGGTTAATGATTACCCAAAACCCTAACAAATGAAAGTCTCTTTTGCACTCATTTCTAGTGTTTCAACGTGATATGGGGCAATAATTAGTGAAGAAGAAAATTATTATACAGAAGCTCCATAATATCTGGGTACAAAGAGAATCTAATTAACTACATTAGTTTTTACCTCCACAGATTAAACCTAGTTTTGTCGAAAAAAAAAAAAAGAACTGATTTCTTTTTCTGGAGTGTGCTAAAAAGGTGTACTCAATGACAATCACAGATGCAACACATTTGATTGAACGCATGAATTTTTATTTTTATTTTTAATCATGTCACCCCAAGCAAGGCGGTAAAGCCACTGATGCGCAGGGGGCTACGTAAGAGTGAAAAGATTAGAAAAGAGAAAGCCGGAAACCACATCCTAAACAGGGAACAAGAGATGAGTCTCTTCACCTGTTCAATAGACGTGGGTGGTGTGTGGACCGGGCGATAGTTTAGTCTTGCTAAAATTGACCGCAATGTGGTGTTAACGCATGTAATAGAACATTGGCATCAACATTTCCATGACAACAGCTAGAAATCATTTTGCCAATATTTGTTAATATCTGTCAGTTAAGTGCCATACGTGATTCCCGCCTTGGCGATCATGTCTCGAAGGAGACATGACTAAATGGTTGGATGATTTTCCAGCAGTAGTTTGCCATTATTTTCTACGATAGACTAGTTGCCAATCAAGACTATAGAACCCAATCTGTCCTGCTACTTGTTCTTGTACAATTTTCTTGTACGACTTATATTACAAAAAAATTAAATATATATTTTAATACAAAATGCAGTTTGTTAATTCTTATGCTTTTTAATCATGTCTACGGACCGGTTGATATGAGATTTCTTCAGCAAAGAATTATTTATTTACAGAAAGGCATCACTAAAAATAACTAGCTTACATGAAGCTACATAACTCTTTCTTGTTGAAGTTAACATTTATAAACAAAAAACTGTAATCTTCATCAGTAGAGGTTTTGCCAAAGATCGACCAGATAGGACAGAAGAGATTCTAAGAGATAAGTTTCAGGAAATGTATTCTCATGACAAATCAATGGATAAAAAAAAATAGGCAATACAATAACCGAAATAAATACAGTATTTTACAAACACGTATTGTAAGTACCTTCAGTAACACACCTGTAAAATCTAAAAAGGTGCTGACAGCATTTAAACAAAAATCTTAAAATTGGATCATGGCCACCATAGAGGCAAGGATTTTATCCGCTCTTCAACCTGGCCATTTCTGTATGCACAAGAGTGACTTAATTGCTGACATAGAAGTTATCAATGTGAACAATATTTCAGACGAACCATAAGAAACGTTAATGCTAGATATGTTAAATGTCAAAAATGAAAGACAGTCATCCTTTAAAATATATATTTTAGCGAGTTGTAGAAAGATCAGCTAAAAGAGGAATATGTTGAGATTTTTTTTTTTGAAATCTACGTATCTTTAATAAAATCCTAAAATCAACGAACATCAGTGAACAACTGTCAGTTTCAAAGCTGGTCAGTCAGTTAGTTAAGTGCCATACGTGATACACGCTTGGGCGATCATGTAACGAAAGAGACATGACTGACTGGGCAGAAGATAATCCCGCAGTAGGTTGCCATTGCTTTCTGCGGTAGACTGGTTGCCAGCCAAGGCTATAGAACCCAATCTGTCCTGCTATTTAACCCATAACTGGAAGGAAGAGGCGGATTAATACCTTTCCCAAGGGTATTTGCGCGTAAGTGAATACAATGGATTCGATTGGAATTCGAACGCGGCTCTCCGGTTCCTCGTTCCGAGCCGATATCCACTGTACCACAACTTTGCTGAAAAGAAATCTTAACGACGAGGCATTCGAAAGTATTCTTGGAAAATAAGTGTCTAGCTAAATTTTATTCTTAAATCTCTGACCTGATATCGAACTGGTCAGTCAGTACAGTCCAATTTGACCGGTGAGGTCGATGACCCCTCTGTGTGCTCAAGTGCCCGCACGCAGAAACACTATTTGCGTCTTTGCCGAAGATACTTAATCGCATTAGCGCAATCGTTAAGCCAAACAGTAGTTATCCATGAGGTAGGAGGGAGGTTCATTCAATAAATGCGTTGCCACACGCATGCGCAAAAAGATATTTCCTGATAGAAAGAGTGACACAGAGAGATACTTACAAAGACCTTATATCATACACGTGAATACACTTAAAGGGCCGGGGTTATATTGTCATTTACACAAAACGACTTATTAATCGACTCAAAGTATTTCTGGCTTGACACATTTAGTAAACCAGTTAAATAAAACAATCTACACAGCTCATGAAATACACACACACACACACACACACACACACACACACACACACACACACATATATATATATATATATATATATATATAGAGAGAGAGAGAGAGAGATGTCCAGTCCGTAAACGGCGAGCATAATCCAACAAGATCAACTTAATATAAAATATTGAGTGTTATATCTATATAGAGAGATCAATGAATATTTTATAGAGCAATATGATATTTGTAAAGGAAAACACAACACGTCATTTAAATCGGTTATAAATTATAATTCATTTCAATCAGACCACACAATATTCGTTCCGATAGAACGAATATTGTGTATTCTTATTACATGAGCAAAAATAGTCCGATGAAATGAGCTTATTTGGTTTGATGTAATGAGCTAATTTAGCTCATTGAAATGAATTATAATTTTTAACCAATTTAAATGACGCGTTGAGTTTTCCGTTATACACGCACACGCACACACATATATATATCATCATTAAACAGTTATTTATCAGAGTCAAATTAAACCAGAAAACAGTATTAAAAAGTACTCATACACATTTTAAAAAATAAAATAAAGATTCAACAAGCTGAGCTTTTAAATATTACAACTAGGTTTATTAACCTATTACTTTATCATGGTTTCAACAAACTTTTCGTGTCTTTAGGGATTATAGATGAACTGATATTCATACGCTTTATTTTGACACACAACAGGAATTTTACAACGCAAAACAGAAACTTTAAAATAAGAAGAGTAGTTAGTTAAAACTAGCTAAATAATACTGTACATAGTTTCATCCGAGTTTGTACAACCGGACATTTAGTACATTTCATTTAGTAATTCTACTTCTCCATCTTCTTCTCTCGCACTTCCCGCCTGTGGAACTCGCTCCCGTATTCTTGCTTTCCTGACGGCTACAACCTCCAGAAATTTAAATGCAAAGTCAATACTCATCTACTAACCACTGGACTCTAGCTCTCTCCCCACCCCAGTATAACATTCCCTTTCTCTCCACCTATGTATCTGCCATCGCACCTGCATTCTCAGCTTTCTATTGTTCCTTTCTAACTAGTTTGTACTCCTCACTCTTTTCTAATTAATCTTTTTACAGTTATGTAGCCCCCTGCACATCAGTGGCATATCCGCCTTGCTCGGGGTGAAATGATTAAAAAAAAACAAAAAAAAACTCATTCTGGAAAATATCAAACGGCCAGATATTCCTCTTTTTAATCTGCAGACATCAATATTATTGTAAGGCTTTGCTTTTGTCAATATATATCAATTTACATTAGTATTTTTATTTTTTATTTTAATTTTTCACAAACGGCAGCTTAATCGTCTGATCTCTTTAATATATATATATATATATATATATATATATATATGTAATTCCAATTGTTAGTTTTGCATCAACATTGTCTGATGACGAGAATCTATCTCGAAACATAGAAATTTACGTGTAGCAATGTAAAATTGAAGCATAACTGTATATATATATATATTTCTTTTTTTATTTTATATTTTATTAATCATATCACCCCAAGCAAGGCGAAAACGCCACTGATGCGCAGGTAGCTACGTAAGAGTGAAAAGATTGGAAAAGAGAAAAACCGGAAAAAACATCCTAAACAGGAAACAAGGGATGAGCCTCTTCACCTGTTCAATAGACGTGGGTGGATTGTGAACCGGGCGATATTTTAGTCTATGTATTCCAATTGAAAAAAGATAAAATAAAAAAAAAGAGTGAAAAGATTGGAAAAGAGAAAAACCGGAAACCACATCCTAAACAGGAAACAAGGGATGAGCCTCTTCACCTGTTCAATAGACGTGGGTGGAGTGTGAACAGGGCGATAGTTTAGTCTATCTACTCTAATTGAAAAAAAATAAAATAAAAAAAAATTGTGAAAAACTGGAAAAGAGAAAAACCGGAAACCACATCCTAAACCGGAAACAAGGGATGAGCCTCTTCACCTGTTCAATAGACGTGAAAATAAAAAAAATAAAAATTTTTTTTTTTTTTTTTACTAAGTTGAAACTTAGTAAAAGTCGAAACTGCCTTTAAACCAACAATTTAGTAGAATTTAGTCCCAAAATTAAATGCATAAAAACAAATATGGTAGAATGAATTAGCTGAAAATTCAATCTTATCTGACCACGTTGTGGACCACTGAAAGTTGAGAAAATTTCTAAAGTATATATATATATATATATATATATATATATATATATATATATACTCGGCTTCTGGCGGGTGTATACAGTGTGCATATAACACCCTAAAATCTATCTTTCTCAACTGAGCGCCCATAGCTTAGATGTAGAATCGCTAAGTGATGTCAAATTCGTCAGGTTTCAATCCTGGCTTGAAGAAATCGGATGACTAATCGTACTGATCAGCTGTGATACAGCGAAACAAGACTGCCTTATATATATATATATATATATATATATATATATATATATATCATTGTGTAACATGATTTTTGTCTCTGGGGAGACGATTTTGCTATAGTCATTGACCAGAGTCTCAGCAAGCTTCACATAGTTTTCGGCCTTGTGATTCCCTAAGAATATTCGAACCACCTCAACGAAGCTGTTTCACGTTACTCTCTTTGTCCTAGTGAGCTTCATGCGAAACTCCATATAAAATTTGTCCCTTAACTGATTGATATGATATTCAGCATCTCAACTCCGGAGATTTGTCGACAAACACTTTTAATATTGTTCGGTCGACTCGTCAAGATATTTTCAACATTTGAAACAAATATATGTTATGTGCGTTATGATGCAGTGGAACGATAAATCGGATAGCCTTGCTCGAATTCCAGTTGAATTCGTTGCATTCACTTACACACCATCTATATTGTCTTCAACTATGAGTTAAATAGCAGGATTTCTTTTTTGTTTTACAGCCTTGGTTGTCAACTAGTCTACCGCAATATGTAATGGCAAGCTGATGCGTGAAAATCTCCTACAATTTCGACATATGATCGCCTAAAAGTATATAATCTCTGTCGCTTAAATCACTGTTATATCTTATAATTTCATTTCACACACATACGTTATTGTGCATTATATTTATTTTATAAAGTTATAAAATCATAATATGGATGAATAGATAATTTTATGTATATTATACCTCTATGTATTATTTTATATATAATATACATTTGTGTTATATTATTGTGTCAGGTAAAATTTTCATAACAGGTTTTTTATTAACCAAACGATGATGATATTATATTCAGTAAATATTCTTATCGGCAATGTACCATGTAATATTCAGATAATATTGTTTTAAAATAACGTTTTAAAGAAAAATATTTTTCAAATAAAATTGATGATATTAATACGAATGTGCCAGGTTTCATTATGCCAACAAAGCTCAATTGAAAATTACTTTTACGAATAAACTACAATAACAGAAGACAATGAAATGCATTTTATTAACATGATAATCCCGATAGCGTCGAATTACTTAAATTTTTATTTATTTTATTTTTTTAAGAATTTATATGATTTCACTTAAAGTAGACATTTTGATAGTTTTCAATATACTTTGTACCGAACAATATTTTCTATGTAGGAAAACTTCAAGATTGATTTGAGAAATATCCATGCATTAATGACTGAATGCGCCATTAATCCGTAATCTAGAATATTTGTTTCTATCAGCTGGATTGAAGATCTCAGCATGTAATTTTATTTATTTATTTTCATATGCTCATAAAACACACATTCGAGAACTACTCAAGGTTACTAAATGAGGTATGAACCTAACAGGAGGAAGCAGGAAGTTGGATCATGAAGACGTGGGGGATAATAAAACCATTGACCCAAGATATGAATATGTTAAGATAGTAGTGCCGTGACCGTCGCTATAAGAAGAATGCCTCTCCACTCAAATATGACGTCATCAAGTGTAGTCAAGCTAAAGAGAGACAATTCATTTAAGGGGCAAATAGTGATTGTTATGTTCAATGTTTTACCAAATGATTAAAATTTTCAAAATTGGAGTAATGATAATAAAAGAATGACAAAACACAAAGTTATTATAGCGAAGGTCACATTAATGCTCGGGGAAGTATTTTCTAAGGAATCCATTTCACGAGGTAGCGGTGTTTGGATAGAGTGTGTCTGAATGAAACGTCATTCTGACCAATTCACACTCCACGCACGTCTATTAAACAGGTGAAGAGTCTCATCCCTTGTTCCCTGTTTAGGATGTGGTTTCCGGCTTTCTCTTTTCCAAAGTTTTCACTCTTTTCTTTTTCTTTTTTTTCAATTGGAGTAGATAGACTAAACTATCGCCCAGTTAACACTCCACCCACGTCTATTAAGAAGGTTAAGAGGCTCATCCCTTGTTCCCTGTTTAGGATGTGGTTTCCGGCTTTCTCTTTTCCGATCTTTTTGCTCCTTTTCTTTTTCTTTTTTTTTTCAATTGGAGTAGATAGACTAAACTATCACCCGGTTCACACTCCACCCACGTCTATTGAACAGGTGAAGAGTCTCATCCCTTGTTCCCTGTTTAGGATGTGGTTTCCGGCTTTCTCTTTTCCAATGTTTTCACTCTTTTCTTTTTCTTTTTTTTTTCAATTAGAGTAGATAGACTAAACTATCGTCCGGTTCACACTCTACCCACGTCTATTAAGAAGTTTAAGAGGCTCATCCCTTGTTCCCTGTTTAGAATGTGGTTTCCGGCTTTCTCTTTTCCAATCTTTTCACTCTTACGTAGCCCCCTGCGCATCAGTGACGTTACCGCCTTGCTCGGGGTGATATGATTAAAAAATAAATAATAATGAATGAGAGTAATTCAAAGATAAGAATGTAAAATGGCCGGCCCCAGTTCTAAATGTTTAGATGGAAATCTCGTCTGAACATTTCCAGGGTAACAGCGATATAAGATAGGATAGACTTGCTTCTGTGAAAAATAGGCCGTACGTTGGGAAGTACTTCATGCCTCACAAGGTGGCATAATCAATTTAGAACAATGTTAAGACTGGAAAGTGGGGTTTAGTTATCCACTTAAAAATACTTCTCGTTTCCTTGATCTATTTTCGACGTGCCGTCCCTTAATAGCACTTGGCCTTTTATTCAAATTATGCCATATGCTCCTATGCTTATTCTAGTCTACATTAACGATCTCCTCGATGTTATAAAATCCCAAATAGGCATGTACGCCGACGACACCAGTGTTTACTCTCGCCTGGATAAAAAATCTGCTGAAGTTGACAAAGCTAACCTTGCTGCCTAGCTTTAGAAGGCCTTCATTCCGTGGTGGACTGGGGTAAAAAATAGCTCTTAAATTTTAATGCTTCCAAAACGAAACTGCTATCTATTAACCATCATAGACAAACGCTCCTACCTCCCATTAGCATGGAACAGGCTAGTCTCTCTGAGAGTAAAAACTTACGCCGCCTTGCCCTCACCCTCTCAGCGGACATCATGTGGAATGACAATATCAAACTCATTGTTAAATCCGCTGCCAAGAAGGTTGGATCACTGTGCAGGGCCAGGAAGTTTTTCCCGCCTGAGTCCATCCTGCACATATATAAATCTACTAATCTCCCGTGTATTAAATACTGCTTCCACATCTGCCCCTGTTATTCACCTCGGGGTTCTTGAAAATCCAACGGATAATCTGTAATATGATCGATACCAATTTGGCAGCTCAGCAGTAGCCGCTCTCTCACCGACGTGACGGGGCTTCCCTGTTACTCTTCTATAAATACTTTCACGGCTTCTGCTCTAATGAACTAAGATCACTGGTGCCCCCTAGCTATGAATTTACACGAGCTACTAGTTAGCAACTAGGTCCCACCATTTTACAGTGAAACCGATAAAGTGTAATCGCAATTTCTACTCTAACAGCTTCTTTTCACGCACTTCCCATCGTTCCATCATCCACCTGATCAGGTTCTTCAAATATGTTATCCGTTGATTTCCCCTGTCTCTTTTTCTTTCTATCTGGCCTGTTAGTATCAGGTTCTCCAAGCCCTCCTTCCTCACTGCATGTCCCTGGAACTTCAGCTGTCTCTTCCTGATGCTCAGAATTAATTTCCTTTTTGTTTCCATCATTTATAAGACCTCATCATTGATCCATGATATTCTCAGCATCCTTCTTTAGAACCACATTTCAATTGCTTCAAGTTTTTCCTTCATCTTTGATGATATTGCCCATCATTCACTGCCAGATTGAAGAACCATAGCAATCCAGTACTCTTTTCTTTGTTTCTAGCGAAATTGTCCTGTTTCTTAATACTTTGTTCAGCTTCTGGAATGCTTCCTTCGCCATGCCAATTCGCCTTCGGATCTCTGTTGCACTTTCCGTTTTCTGTTAAACACTTCCCATATATTTAAATTTTGTACCTGCTTTATTCTGTTATCCCCACCTGTATTTGACATATTGGGCTGCCCTTTTTACTGATGACCATGCATTCGGTCTTCTTGCAGTTTATTTGTAGTCCTTTCGTATCACACTCTTAAGCTACCTTCTGTAGGAGGACTTGTAGTTTCCTTTCTGTGTCTGCTATCAGCACTGTATCATCTGTGAACCTTAGGTTGTATAAAGTGTGGTCCCCGATTAGAAATCCAGGCATAACTTCTAAGGTCCTCAAAATATTCTCGCTGTACAAGTTGAACAGATCCGGTGTTGTTTCTTACTTATACTTAAAACCTAAAATATGATTTTTACATAACACAATGGATAGGAAAGCAGTAAAAACATATCTGTCAGTTATGTGTAGGTGATGCAAAAAATGTTGTTATTTAGTTATACTTAAAACCTAAAATCCGAATTTTAAACAACACACAATGGATGGGAAGCAGAAAAAACAGATCCGTCAGTTGTCTGTAGGTGATGCAAAAAAAAAAAAAACATAATGAAGAAATATTCCTTGAGTCTTTTAACGAATCCTTCATTAATGTGAGTTTGTTAAAATACAGTTTTAGAATTATTGAAATACTAGAGGGCTCATGCGTAAAAAAAGACGGATGTCTAACCGAACTAGTCAGCTGCGATACAGCAAAACAGATCAGCCTGCGGATGAATATATCTATGGTTAAATAAAGAGAAAACAAGAGAAAAACTGTATTTAAATGGCTTACGCGTTTCGTTCTGTGATGGATGTTATCAAGGCCAAAAATCGAAACGACCTTTAGTCTAAATAACGTATGTATAAACAAATAGTGTTGTCAACTATAAAAACGATCACAAATCATTCAAAAAGATTAACATATTTTAGTTTTAGAATTCCTTCATGTGGTGTAATGCAAATTCACTAAATGTTAAAATGAAGGGAATTCAACCGTTTGCTTTGGTATTTTTTATTATGTATGTTAGTCTGTTATCTTGTGACTTTGCAATCTATCTATCTATCTATCTATCTATCTATCTATCTATCTATATATATATATATATATATATATATATATATATATATATATATATTATTTTTATTATAATTATTATTATTATTATACTATAGTATTTACGCTCTCACACCCTGATTGAGCACTCTGGAAAAATGGGAGACTTTGAAAACAGTAGCTACTCCGGCATATACGCATCGTTCATTCAATAATGAATTAGAGCACTCCGGCTATTGGGCGTGTATAATGATATACGCGCTAAAAAGTCTGCCTTCTTCTACAGAACGCTCGTAGCCCAGAGATAGAATCGCCGACTGATGCCAATTCGATCGGGTTTCAATCCTGGGTTAAAAAGCAATCGGAGTCTAACCTTACTGATGAGCTGTGATACAGCGAAACAGATTTGTCTGCGGATGACTATATATATATATATATATATATATATATATTGTTTTTCTTTAATCCGAAGTGGAAGAGTAGGAAGGTAAATTCCAAGAACCTGATCCTAATCAATATTAAAAATGTTTAACATTAAAAAGTGATGCAGGCAGAGAGCTCAATGTATTAAGAATACAGAGCCAATATAAATTAGAGAAAATTTTATATATATGTATGAAAAATATATATATATGTATGTATATCATATATTATATATATATATATGAAAAATATATATATATGTATGTATATCACGTATTCCACGTGATATGACTGATATATATATATATATATATATATATATATATATATATATATATATATCAGTCATATCACCGGTTCCTGCTCGACCACCGAAATTAAGCAACGTTGAGCCTAGTCAGTACTTAGTTGGAAGACCGATTGGGAATACCAGGTGCTGTAAGCATTTATTGATGGAATGAGTTGTGGTGCGTAAGGGAAAATCGGTGAGCCGAGTTCCAATTCCAGACGAACACTCTGAATTCACTTGCGCACTGGTATCCTTCGGAAAGGTATTAATCAGTCACTTCTCCCCAGTTATGGGTTAATTAACTGAGGTCTGTTGTTCATACGATCTGTGGCCATCGTCTGCACGGATTGTTTGTTATCAGCAGATCCAAAATTGTGGATGGTTCTACACAAGCCTTCACCACTCAAAACAATTTTTTGTGTGGCATTCTAACTGGTTTAGACTCTCATACGTCGAAATCCATGGGAAAGTCCATAATATATATATATATATAAGTAAATAAAAGTAGGCTTTATTATAATAGAGAGGATTATAATGATAGTAAATACTTTGCTATGCCGAAATATCTGATGGCGTTAATTGTCATAAAACTAGTTAGCTTTCTATGATATCTAACGCAGGTCTTTCAAAACTAATATATTGGAACTTTCATTCTCTAATGATTTATTTAGCCACACAGAATAAAGTAAAACATTTAATTTAGTATCAGTTGAAGTTATTGTGGTTTATGGATAACCTTCTTGCATTGTATTAAAACTAATATAATTTCTAATTCATAAACAAATAAATTGATGTCGAAAAGAACCTTGCTTATATCTATAATTAGCTACCGTAATTCTTTGGATTTTCTCTCACTCCACCTCGCCTTTCATTAAGTTTACTTGTTTTCTACCGTAAATAACTAATTTTTTGTGTCAGCAGAAAATCAATCATTAAGTACCTAATTTATGGTTTTTATAAACATCAAAAATTGCTTTGGCAAGTCTGAATATAGGAATTTTAAAAAAAATTGTTCATTGATCAAATATGAATCCAGCCTATAATTTTCCTGTTATTTAGAGCGTGTTTTAGATCATGCCATTAAGTAGGATAATGGACTCTCCTATTTTAATTGTTAAGAAAGGCGGAAGAAAATATATCAGCGTTTTAGTGATTCATCAGAATATATCAAAATAAGAAATCCGTGAAATATTCTCGGATATTGTTATTTTGGTACTAATTATAGTTTTAAAAATCTGCTAGTATTTATGGGTTTATAATAATTTAATATTTCTTAGAGGTTTGGAAGAATCTTGTACATATTATCAGTTCATAAAAATTCGGAATATGACTTATTTTAAACTATTATTAATTCTAGCTTCCCATACATAACCCAATTCCAAAACATCTAAAAACAACGACAGGAAAATATCATGTTTTCAGATAGCTCTCTTTATGTCTTTTTTTTTTTTTTTAAATCATATCACCCCGAGCAAGGCGGTAACGCCACTGATGTTCAGGGGGCTACATAGGAGTGAAAAGATTGGAAAAGAGAAAGCTGGAAAGCGCATCCTAAACAGGAAACAAGGGATGAGCCTCTTCACCTGTTCAATAGACGTGGGTGGAGATTGAACCGGGCGATAGTTTAGTCTATCTACTCCAACTGAAAAAAAAAGGAAAGTGAAAAGATTGGAAAAGAGAAAGCCGGAAACCACATCCCAAACAGGGAACAAGGGATGAGCCTCTACATTTGTTTAATAGACGTGGGTGGAGTGTGAACCGGGCGATAGTTTAGTCTATCTACTCCAACTGAAAAAAAGAGAAAAGTGAAAAGATTGGAAAAGAGAAAGCCGGAAACCACATCCTAAACAGGGAACAAGGGATGAGCCTCTACATCTGTTTAATAGACGTGGGTGGAGTGTGAACTGGGCGATAGTTTAGTCTATCTACTCCAACTGAAAAAAAAAGAGAAAAGTGAAAAGATTGGAAAAGAGAAAGCCGGAAACCATATTCTAAACAGGGAACAAGGGATGAGCCTCTACATCTGTTCAATAGACGTGGGTGGAGTGTGAACCGGGCGATAGTTTAGTCTATCTACTCCAATTGAAAAAAAAAAGAAAAGTGAAAAGATTGGAAAAGAGAAAGCCGGAAACCACATCCTAAACAGGAAACAAGGGATGAGCCTCTACATCTGTTCAGTAGACGTGGGTGGAGTGTGAACCGGGCGATAGTTTAGTCTATCTACTCCAAATATTTTAACCAAGAGTTATTTGTTTTCCCCTTGCGCAAGAAGTAAGAAAGTTTACTGGGATTGAAAGTTATTAGGGAGAAGAGATTACAATAACAGAACACATTTCAGTAAGGCAGGTGCGAGCGATCAGCAGTGCATTCAAAGATTTGAAGATTATAGGTAACATGCATGAAGGAAACCAGAAAAGTGTTCCACAGATGAGAAGTGTGAAGGAGGTAACTAATAGAATAGAGCTGATGGTTACTTTTATTTATTTCAACAGTAAAAATTTACTATGAGACCTAAGAGCCAATTTAGGTGTACGCTTAAATTCACTCTGTCGAATTCATCCGGTCGAGTTACTGAAGAAAAATTGCGCATTAGAACATTTCCATGAAAATATATATGTCTGTCATTTAATATGGCAGTGAATGCTGGACAATTTCATGAAAGATGAAGGAAAAACTTGAAGCAACTGAAATGTGGTTCTACAGAAGGATGCTGCGAATATCATAGATCGAGCATGATGAGGTTTTAGAAAGAATGGAAACGAAAAGGAAATTAATACTGAGCATCAGGAAAAGACAGCTGAAGTTCCTGGGACATGCAATGAGGAATGAGAGCTTGGAGAACTTCATACTCACAGGTCAGATCGAGGGAAAGTGAAGCAGGGGAAAGCAGCGGATAACATATTTGAAGGGACTTAGCAGGTAGATAGCAGAGCGGGGTTTGTGTGCGGTAACAGGAGAAAGCGTGCTAAGAGCTTCCAGAGATAGAGAGACGTGGAAAGCCATGATCGCCTACGTCCTGAAGGGACATGGCACAAAAAGTGGAACATAGAAGAAGAAGAAGAAGAAGAAGAAGAAGAAGAAGAAGAAGAAGAAGGTGATGATGAAGGAGGAGGAATCTGGTCACTGTGGTGGAAATATAACGAATATCAAAACATCCGGTCAGAACTGAAAGCTTTACATAACCTTAAATTTATTTTGTCAAGAATCGTGATATATACACCCGGAACACCATATCAGATGCGGTAGCAATATTCAATCATGGACGAATGGTAGACTTATAAATGTGCAAGATGTTTTCTGGCGAGAAATATTGTATAACGCTATGATGTGAAGTAACCATTTTAGTAGCAGACGTAGAATTAATTCAGTATAATCGCTTTACTTCGTGTTAGTACAAAACGTGAGGCAAATCCGGCACGATGAGTTTCTCTCCTTGAGATTAGAATCAGCCATTCATATGGCGATCAAAAATAGTTTACTATGGTTCAAGGATAATACATTCGTTTCGTGAGGCATTAGAATTTGCAAGCGAATTCTTGCCGCTGTTAACAACTAACTAGAGGTTGTTCTCTGAGGCAGCTGTTACGAGTTTTACTTTATCAAAACCTATCAGAGTAATTACTAAAATAGGTTTGAGTTAGAAAGTTGAAATATGTCTTGGAAGAATTTGTTTAGTTGGAGACTTAAAAAAACTTTCCCAACTCAAAAGACGTTACCTTCTTTTCAGAAAGGAATATTTATCTGATTTTCTTATGATATCATTATTTTAAAAGTTTCAATTCGAAACTCTAACCTCTGATCTGCACATTTTGAGTGGGTTTTGATTGCAGTCGAATCATTAAACAGATATTTACCAACTTTTCATTTATCATCGCTTGAATGAAAACAAATATAATCGAGCCGGTCACCACCAGCATAGCGGTAATTTATACATCTGTCAAACCGATAGGGTCGATCATGTGAAATAAAAACACCCTCCACTGTTGTCCACCATACAAATCGATTCATCATAAGTATACGGGCGCTGAAAATGTTGTATGCCAAATTAGCAATCGTTGACTGTTCAATTGCTAAGGATTAATAATGGCAGAAAACACTTCTCTTTTCCTTCACCGCACTCCTATGGACGACTTCGTCCTCCAGTTGAAGGAAAAGATTAGGAAAAATGATGGTTTCAGTAGATATTTCGGCTGAGATGGACAGTCTCGATGAGAGGACTGAATATATTTGATCTGTGTGTCAAGCGGGAAAGAGTGTGAAAGGCACAAACCATTCGCGTGTATTTATTTTGACGTTTTCACGAGAGTTTTGAATTGAGTCACTTATCTAAAAGGGGAGAGAACCAAAGACTTGTGGGTCTATTTGCTGATATTGCTAGAACGCGTTACGCTAATACCAGTCTGTCTGTGTGTAAGTATATTTACGAGCCAACAATTATAGGTGCATAAGCTGCTTCATGCGAAACTGTCTGGCTCGAATGTGAATAAATGGGCTTTTTCATATCTGTGCGTAAATAGCTGTTAATACTTTTGTCATCTTTCGAAATGAGCCAATTTCTCCCATGTGATAAGCTAGATCTAGAAACAAGTTTTTATATAAATCTGTTGTAATTTATTCTCGACGCATTGTCAATAATTTAATGTCAAGTATCAAATGGCCATAACAACAAACCAAGCGACAATAAATCCAGACATATCCGTCACAACCCTCTTATTGCCTTCTGTAGTGTTCATTTTTTTTAATCGTTTCACCCCGAGCAAGGCATTCCACTGCCACTATTGCGCAGGGGGTTACATAGGGTCGGGGAAGTGATGAGAAAAAGAATGGTTAAATAGAGGAAATGTCAGAAGGAGGGTGATAGACGGGTAAGGGTACCGAGAATGAGGGTTGGTTAGATGTTGAGAGTGTTTGAGAGAATAGATGCAAGTTAGTGTGTTAGGAGGTGTCTATTGATCTTACATTTAAACTCCTGGGGATTGTAGCCGTCGGGGAAGCAGGCATGTGGACGAGAATTCCACAGGCGGGTAGCGTGAGAAAAGAAGCTGTTGGAGTAGATCTTGTTTCATGTGTTGTTTGAGGACATCGGTTATTATGTGTCTCCTCAACTGTCTTTCTTTTGTTGCTGTTATTAACTTTTCTTTAGTCTTTCATTCAGTCATTCTAACACTTCGAAGTTATTTCCTTCCTTCAATTTACCATGCGAGGGTTAAATTCTCCATGATTGCTTCATTATTATGTACGTGAATTAAAATACAGTTTCATGATGCTGAAAACAGTGTATTTAATAAAATTCTCAAAGAACACTACAAAAATAATGTCAGTTAAGTGCCATACGTGATACACGCTTTGAACGATCATGTCTCTTTCGAAACATGACTGACTGAGCAGAATGTTATCGTGCAGTATATTGCCATTGGTTTCTGTGGTAGACTAGTTGCTAGCCAAGGCTATAGAACCCAATCTGTCCTATTATTTAACCCATAACTGGAGGGAAGAGACGGATTAATACCTTTCACAAGGGTATTTTTGTGTAAGTGAATGCAAGGAATTCAACTGGAAGTCGAACTCGGCACCCCGATTTAACGTTCCGAGTCTATATCAACTGCACGAGTCTGGAGTATCAATCGTAAATCTATCGAATCTATATAGTGCGATGGGCAAATAGTAGCCATTTTGTTTTAATACTGCGCATGCACGTTGTGTTTATTTTATTTTGTCGACTACACAGCATCAAAAGATGATTTCATCTATAGCAGAATATTCAGTTGGGTGTAGTTGGGCAGTGTCTTCGAGAAAAAGAGGAAAATTACGCAATTCACTTCGCCGGGAATTTGCTGTATGTATTAGCATTTGCGCTATAAGATCTAATGCGAATATTTCAGGGTGTTTGGGTGTCAATCTAAGTATAGGGTAGAAGAAAGAGTTGGATGAATCTAATAGTGATTACGAAGGCACGTCAGCTCGGCAAACATATTCTGACCGCAATGATAAGTAAAGCCCTTCCAAATTTCACGGTGTAAGCTTCAGACTCAACACGGTTGCCTACATCAAGTGTATTGGGCAGAGAGTACTTCTATGGGCCAAAATTGTGGCTATTGAAAACACTATATCTCGTAACAAAACCCTTCACCGTGCCAGACAATCAGGATATGCCAGTTAGAGCTGTCAGACAATCATCACCTACGCCTGGTCTTCAACCTCCCCAGATTACGACCCACTTGATTATTATGTGTGAGGCTCAGCTGAGCGTGAGACCTACAAAATTTTTCTTGTACCCCCAAAGATGATCAATCAAGGAATATAGAAACATTTCCCAGTTTAAAGATGACAGTCCAAAAAAGATGCAGGAGTTTCGGAAGCCGTCAGGAGACCGTGCTTGAACCTAGTAGCAATTTTATTGAATTATAAACTCTTTAATATTTCACGATATTTTTGCGTAATTTCGGTAAAAATAAGAGGTCAGTGTTATTTTCTCTTTTGTGCCATTTAAACAGCAATTTATTCATCGCACTCTGTAAAAGACACACGATTGCACCAAGACGTTGCATTTTGTGCATTCTTATTAGTATAACCAGAAAGTGATTATTTCAATGATCACAATGCAGTTATTAGTATGGTCACAAAGTAATTATATTTTACCAGAAAAATTTAAAAATCTAAATTAAATTTATTTATATATTATTCATAAAAAAGCAATCATCTTTGCTTTTAACTGCAAGGTATATTATCGAATTATGTTCAAAGAATGTTTTTCTCTTAAAATTTTAGAAGATTGCTTTTCACTTTTTTCTGCCATTGCTGCGATCATATTTTGATTCGATCAAATTAAAATGTAGTTATTAAATCTAGTTTGTATGACAGATGTAGAAGAACCACCCATCCAACTGATCTTATTTTTTCGTAGTTGCCTTTCAAGAATGTCTTTTTATTGTTATGTGGAAGAATGACACCTTTTCCCTTTACATAACGCTTCTAATAATTTTTCGGACAATAAAAAAAATGCAATGATCATTCTTCCGTGTTCTAGAAGATTGTAAAGGACAGCCAAATCATATTTCTATTAGATTTTATGCAGGGGGGATAAATGATGGATTCTTTGAATTGCTGTTGATACGAGTTTCTTTAAGATAATTACTTTGTTTTTGCTTTTCTTTTGACATGAAAAAAAAAAACATTGCATTAACAGTGACAGTTCGATGCAAAAAAGGAAATATTGCATTCCTAATTAAATGTCGTTTCCAGAAGGGTGAATGTTTTACAAACAGATATTCATGACAAACATAGATACTTTTGTAGCATATTTTCCCAATTTATCTCTTAAATACTTTACAAATAACTCATTGTCGAACGGAAAATTTTACGTATTAATTCTAAATTTAGTTTCCTATCATTCATCCGTTGTTTAATTTTTATTGTCTGACTAAATTCAAACGAGTAAAATACGTAATTATTTTCATAATATCTAAACATATTATAAATGGAACTTTGTCTGTGTGTGTATGTGTGTGTGTGTGTGTGTGTCCGTTATCTCTAGACGTCGAAACGGCTGAACCGATTTTCTTGAAAATTTACATAGTTGTACTATAAGCGTCTGAGAGTGTTCTCTTTGCTATTTGTCGAGGTACCCCTGATAAATATCGAAAATCAATAATCGAAAAAAATCGGCTTATAGAAGGAGTTGTCCGATTTTAATCAAATTTGATAAACTCATAGACAAAGACATAAGAAACGATATTCAGAAATTTCAAGGTTGCAGTTCTTACAATAGTTCAGGAAACCAATAATATATATATATATATATATATATATATATATATATATATATAAGGCAAGATGTTTGTGTGTGTGTCTGTTTATCTACCTGTATGTCTGTATTTTTTTCAGCTCTTTGATTTTAGTTTTTGCTTCGGGTTTGGCTCTAAGTAGGTATAATTGTAGTTCTTAGTCTCAGCCACAATACCATTTAGGACTTATTTAGCCTTCAAAATTCAGTTTACGACGAAAGAAATTTATTTGATATCAATACCAGGAAATTAATTTACATCCATTCATTTTTCTTTCAGTCTACGGTTTCGTTTTAACTGGAAACAACTATTGCTTTTTAGTCTTTCATTCCAACGTCCAAAGAGTCTGAGCTCCAGGACCATGGATTAGTTTTAAAGCTTTCATTACATCCGTGCAACGCGGGGCTATACTGCTAGTAGTTATATATTTTAACATCTTTCACCAAAAAGCCACTCAAGACAGAGCTTAACTGTGTGGAGCTGTATTAGGAAATAAAGGTGAACTTCCTACGGGCTATGAAGGAAGGATAACAGCTAACACTATATTTCAAGAGGTGAAAATTTAATAAGTGAATAAAATTTCAGAGTTTATACGACGACGTTAGAAGTAGAGATTAAGTAAATTTTAGAAAAAATAAAAGACGATACTAAACAGGAAACAAAAGATAAACTTCTACCCTTGTTCAAAAGTGTGGGGATGTGTGTAAACAGGGCAGCAGGCAAAGTTATCTACTCCTACAGGTAAATACATACATAAATGACAATAATTACTTAAGACGTCAGAAATACAGAGATGAAAGAAATGGAAACCCAATCTTAAACAGGAAACAACATCTAATCCTGTTCGAAAACCTAAGAAGGAGTATATAGTAAAATGAGTAAATTTTGTGAATGTATGGAGAGTGGGACACTGAGATCAGAAGGCGGATTGGCTTATCCAAAGACGCATTTCAAAGACTAAGCAGATTATTGAAAGACAGCAAAATTTCTTTGTTTAAAAAAATATTAAATACTTGAATTTTATGTGATATCTCTCCTCCTATATAGCAGCGAATGATGGATGATCTCCACAACGATGATGAAGAGACTCGAAGCAACAGAAATGTGTTCCTACAGAAGGATGCTGAGGATACCATGATTCAAAATGTGAGCAACGACGACGTTTTGAAGAGGATAAAAATGAAAAGGAAACTCACAATGGTATCAAGAAGACACAGCTGAGGTTTTGGGAACACGTAATAAGAAAGGAAGGCTTGGAGAAATTAATGCTCACAAGAAAGACAGGGGAAAGCAACAATAAACTTACTTAATGTTCATTAGCAGGTGGTGGGTAGAACGGGGTTCGGGAGAAATACCAGAGGAAAAATGTAAATAGAAACAAAGAATAGGGGCAAGTGGAAATCTATGATGGCCTACGCCCAGAAAAAATATAAAAAATAGGAAGAAGATAATTCCCTAATTATATAAAATACATTTGGGTGTTTGTTTTGTTTAAATATCATATTAACAGCGTCGGTTATTTAATTTTTAAACTATTTTTTTTAATATATATATATATATATATATATATGTGTGTGTGTGTATTTTTAATCATTTCTTACGCTACTGATGTGCAGGGGGTTTCGTAAATGTAAAAAGATTAATTAGAAAAGAGTGAGGAGTACAAACTAGTTAGAAAGGAACAACAGAAAGCTGAGAAAGCAGGTGCGATGATATATACATAGGTGGAGAGAAAGGGAAGGTTATACAGGGGAGGGGAGAGAGCTAGAGTCCAGTGGTTAGTAGATGAGTATTGGCTTTGCATTTAAATTTCTGGAGGTTGTAGCCGTCAGGAAAGCAAGAATACGGGAGCGAGTTCCACAGGCGGGAAGTGCGAGAGAGGAAGCTGCAGGAGTAGAATTGTCGTCTGCATTTGGTTAACCTGACTGTGAATGGGTGGGACCCAGTTGCCAGTCTGGTTGCACGTGTAAACACCTGTTGAGGAGGCATCAGTGACTTAAGCTCATCCGAGCAGAAGCCATGAAAGTATTTATAGAAAAGACAAAGGGGGGCCACATTTCGACGATGGGGAAGTGGCTGCAGTCGAGCCGTCAGATCAGTACCTATCACATTACAGACTCTCCTTTGGAGCTTGTCAAGAACATTGAGGAGAACGGCAGGGGCACCTGACCATAAATGGAAGCAGTCCAAACAACCCTTTGTTTAGTTAGTTTCTTCTCTTTCCAGTTAGGGAATTAAAACGGAATTATTTGGTGCTATAAGTTTTTTATATAGACTAATCTCTTTCAAGTGGGCTAGGATTGTCTCATCTTTTATCTTCTTATCATAAAATAAGCTGACGTATCGGGACAAGGTTATTTATACATTTTTCAGTACAAAACTGGAAGACATCTTCAATTTCTAAAATAAAAAATTGAAAATAAAATAAAATCTTTCGTTTAAATTTAGTTAAATCAACATTCTCATTACATCCGAACATTAAAAAATACCCTTAAAATCCCACTTTTTTGGTATTAAATAACCCACAGAGGTGTTGATATACCGTCAAACAAAACTCAAACTCAACTCTAGCTCAACCCACAGCTGGAGGGTGAGGAGTTTGATTAATATCTTTCCTGAGGATATTAGCACGTTAGTTAATGCAACAAATTTAACTGGAACTCGAATTACATTTGCAGATTTCTCATTCCGAGTCAATATTCACAACACCACAACATACACAAAAGAGTACTAAATCTATTTTCAGGTGATTCCGTAATTTTCATGATTAAAATCAAGTAATTTTGCAAGACATTTAATGACACGTAATGAAAATAATATTTATTTCATTAAACGAAAAAAAACAAACACTTTTTTAATCATATTTTCTCTTTACAAACAATTTATAAATTCGATAAATCTTGAGGGATCAAAAGATCGAATCTTTAACCGCTGTCAGAGAACAATTACAATGCCATAAAATTTAAAAGAGCGCTCCATTCCTACAGATATACTGATTAGAGTAAATAAGGCTTTATTTATGATGAAAATGTGAAAAGGTGTATGAAAATAAGTCAAAACTTGATGATTTTTATCTCTTGAATATTTATGAGGTTTATGAATATTTATTGACTGAGAAACACTTACTTTCGCGATATCAATCAACCACTCCACCATTTAGAAATTCTTTGTGTTTATAAGTTCACTTGCGATTTGAGGTCATCGTCTACGGTTGTACGTGTATCTGGCGGGAGTGCGTGCAGTGTAGGAACAGGAAAGGTAATGACTGAGAGAAAAGCAAGAAACAGAATATATCTATTATTATTTATTATAAGAAACATCTCTCAGCAAATAGAGTTTATTACTTCTTTGCGATTTTATTTAGCATGGGACCAGCAAAGTTTACCACTCGTGTTCTCCAGGCTTCTCAATTTCATTTAGTAAAGTAAATATTTACAAATCTCTAAATCTGTCCTCTTGCACTCAAATGATATTTCAAATGGCTGAAAAGCTCAGTTGAAGTGCCAAAAATTTAGCAACAGTTGCATTCTTTTGGCTGAAAGTGGTGATTCAGTAACAGGGGATAGAGTTTAGTAATTACAAGAGATAATACGTAGTTGTTTGGAGAACAAAACAAGTTCTAGATTTAAAAACTCGAATGCCAAACACTGACTCATTGCTGTTCTTAGAAATAAACGAATTTTCTCGAATTTAAAAAAATAAAACTTTACTTTCCCACACAAAACGCGCAAAATGTTACACCTCAATGCGAAATGTTTGTCGTCTAACAGAAAGGCCCGAACCACATCCGGGAGTGAATTCCCAAACGAAATAAAAGACGGACCAAGTTTGGCCGTCGCCGGAGAGAAATGAGACGAGCGTAATTAACACGTCTTTCGACAAACGTAAAACGATCGTCATTATAGTCTCTACCTTTCTCTCTCACATCTCACCTATCACCGCCTTCTTTTGTCCATTCACTCTGAGCGATAACTTCAAAGACAAGCCTATCCAACAATAAAAGCTTACACAAACATACATACATATGTTCCTGCCTATGTACACATAAACTCACTCTAGTAATGACTAATGCAAACTCATAATTCCTTGAACTTCTTAATAATGTTTCTCATTGAACATTAACTTCTACCAATTCATGTTATCTTTTCTATTAAAGAATTTCTATATAAACATGTAAAAAGGTATACTTTTATTCTTCCACAAATTCCAATCTCCAACCTTCTGATGATAGTGAATGATCCTAAGTTGTAGGGAATTTGGTTATCTTTGACACAAAGCCAGGTCAATAAAAATTAACCATTTCCCAACTGCTATTGTGGTGACCTACTCCTGCCACAGATGTAATAACAGAAAATTTAGTGAGGACTTCAAGTGGGCAGTAATATGAAAGTGCTTATTAGATTTTGTCTTTTCTACAAGTATTTTCATGGATTCTACTCTAACGAGTTTCTTTTCCTGGTGTGTTGTCCACCTATTCACACTTCTAGTACATAAAAATAGATTTTTATGGAAAAATATATATTTTTGAAAGAAAAATATTATCAATACATATTTATGAAAAAATTGTCATTATACATAATTATTGCCGGCAATATATTTTTCAGTACAAAACTAGAAGACATCTTCAATTTCTAAAATAAAAATAGAAAATTAAATAAAATCTTTCATTAAAAATTTTCGTAAAAATAGCAGCAGAGATTGGGTTGTATAGCCTTGGATAGCAACTAGATTACCACTGGCTAAATCAACTTTCTCGTTACATCCGAACATTAAAAAAATACCTTAAAACCTCACTTTTTTTGGTATTAAATAACCCACAGAGGTGTTGATATGCCGTTAAGCAAAACTCAAACTCAACTCTAACTCAACCCACAGCTGGAAGGTTAGGAGATTGATTAATATCTTTCCTTAGGATATTAGCACGTTAGTTAATGCAACAAATTTAACTGGAACTCGAATTACATTTGCAGATTTCTCATCCCGAGTCAATATTCACAACACCACAACATACACAAAAGTGTACTAAATCTATTTTCAGGTGATTACGTAATTTTCATGATTAAAATCAAGTAATTTTGCAAGACATTTAATGACACGTAATGAAAATAATATTTATTTCATTAAACAAAAAAAAAACTAGATTTGCATCAAGATCCAATCTTTTACCCCTGAAATAGATACATGTAACCGTCACTAACAGTTACTTTTCTTCACTTCCCGCATTTTCAGTTCGTAGAACTCCCTTCCGTTTGTTTGCTTCTCTATAAGTGAATTAATTGCCATACTTGATACACTTTTGGCGATAAGTGAATTAATTGCCATACTTGATACACTTTTGGCGATAAGTGAATTAATTGCCATACTTGATACACTTTTGGCGATAAGTGAATTAATTGCCATACTTGATACACTTTTGGCGATAAGTGAATTAATTGCCATACTTGATACACTTTTGGCGATAAGTGAATTAATTGCCATACTTGATACACTTTTGGCGATCATGTCTAAAAAATGGTTGAATGGACAGAAGATTTTCACACAGTAGGTTTTCATTATTTCCTGCCACAGACTGGTTGCTAAACAAGCTTATAGAACCCAATCTCTCCTGCTGTTTAACCCATAGCTAGAGTGTTACAATCTCCAAAAGTTTAAATGCAACGTCAATTTCCATCTTCTATCTCGGTGATTCCCTGCCCTTCTTTTATCCATTCTTTGGCATCCCCTCTTTCTTGTTTTTTCTCTTACTGCAAACCCCTGCACACCTGTGGCGGACCTACCTACTTTGGGTGAAATGTTTATAAAAAAATAAAAAGTATACGTCAGCTTAGAGCAGTGATTAGTGGTACACTTAGAAATCATCCTGGAACAACTGGGTCATAATCAACCTACTACTCACTGGATGCATACATAAGGTCATACAGTCACCTTCAGTAGAAATCGTGTCTTGTTTGATGACAAGGAAAATCATTAATAGTCTTCCAATGGTCGAAGGGATACACTAGAGGAAAAAGGCTCTAATTAATCAATAGATCAATAATTGTTAATTTATGGTTCTATGATAAAGAAACCACATGAATTGCAGGACTTACGGCTACATCAGGTTAAAACACCAATTTTTGTACGATTACTGAAATTAAGCAACGTAAAGTCTGGTTTGTACCTTGATAAGTGACCGATAGATAATATGAGTTGCTGGAACAGAGGAAAGCAGCGGATAAACTACTTAACCAGCTTGTAGAAAAGGATTCTTAGATCAGGGATTCGGGGAGATATCTAACATTGCTAAGAGCTACAAATGGCAGGAAGTTGTGTAGAACCATAATTCCAAAAATCCTGAATGTACACTGCACATATAAAAATATGTAGATGAAGGTGAATCTGGTTTGTTAACTGGTTGAGGAATACAATATTCTCGCGTGTGGAAGGAGCAAAATTTTAAGTATACGCCTTTCTTGAAGCTGCCACCTGAGAGATATAGAAGGCCTGGCAGAATCCGCCAGTAGCGACCAGACTCTCATTATTGTAAGATACGCAGTTGACACAGTACAGATAAAAGACACGGAAAGAAAATAGAGGAATTCCTACAGAAGGTAGCAAAGGAAAGTGAGAAGAAAGGGCTAAACGTAAAACTCTAGAAAAATGAATGCATGGTCATCAGCAAAAAGAGGACCTCAAAAATGCCAACTAACTAGTTGGGGATACTAATAGGAAACAAGTGCAGAAATATAAGCAACCGACAATTTGTAATGAATTATTCTAATTATTTATTATTATTATGAATTATTACAAATTGTCGGTTGCTTATAACCAAGTTTCGTTAAAATTCGTTAATTTCCGTAACATGTTTACATTTGTTGACATTACGATACATTTCAGAGCAGATATGCTTGTTTGCGGTAAAAGTCGAAAATTGTGGTGTATAAGCATGATAAAAACCTCGTCCGATCAAGAGGGTATCCATGGTCGAGTGGTCAAGGCGATACCAGATCAAATGGTATGCTTCCCCTATGTAATAGAGGTCGCAGGTTCGAATCCTGCTGGGTAGCATACATTTATCGTAAATAATCAGCCCCGTAGATATAAATATAAAAAAAATACTGCTTAATTAAAAACAGAATATCTACTTAAATACGAGTATCGGTAAAAATAATGTTCAAAATAATTAATTACAAATTGTTGGTTGCTTATAACCAAGTTTCGTTAAAATTCGTTAATTTCCGTAACATGTAATATATATATATATATATATATATGCAAGTTTCAATACAAATGACAAACTAGTTGTTATGGTTAATTTTCTTATGAAAATTTGTAATGTGATCTTATGATATTTTCTTTTCGGGACATAATTTATATAAATGTTTTCCAAACATTTTGTTTTTCCCAGAGATTTTGGCTATACTTTTTCGCCATTACAGAGGAAGGATATTATTTTACGTGTAAGTGAATGTATGAAGTGTTATAAATGTTTGTAGAGTATTTAATATGTTTTATGTTCTAAGCATCGTAAGCACGTCGTTAGCGTGTTCATAGTTTATATTATTGAGTGTTGTATTTTTTATTTTATTATTAAAACTTCCATTATTTTAGCTTTTTTTTTTGTATTCACACAATGATATGATATTTGTGTTGTCAGCAAGTATGTTTGGGTAGTGTTTGGGAGCTGTCCGTGTGTGTTTAAATGAGATCGAATTCTGAGAGATGCAACGTAAGTCTTCGCGTCAATTTCTTAGTTGTGTGGTCGATAAAATTATTTACGAAATTGAATGGATCAAGATAACAGTTCTTCAAAGGACATGTAAATTCGTAAATAATATTGTTTCGCTGTAGTTTAGATCTTGAGATCTAAACTACGGCGAACCAATATTCTTTACAAATTTTTATATAACTTATGTCTTGAAAAAAATTATAAGGTCACAGAAAAATTACATAAAAACATTACCATAATACCTTGTCAGTCCTTTTTTAATGAAACCTGCATAAAAGGGAGATTTCTGCCCAAATACGCACACACGATATATATATATATATATATATATATATATATATATATATATATATATTATTCATTTATAAACAATTTCTTACCATGAGTGTTGTCTTCAGGTCATTTGCAATAACTGATTTTACCCTTAAACATTTTCTTTAAGAACGCTTACATAACGGTGATTTTTTTGAACGCTCAAGTAACGGGGAATTTTTGAACGCACAATTTTTAAAATTACATGAAATTATAACATTTTCATGTATCGTTGTATGAACCTAACAGGTATTTTTTGATACTGTTACAGTTGGTCATAATATTTGTTCTTTCCTTCAATAATTCATTTTTGTATGGGAATAGCATAATCGCTAACTTTTCTTCCTCGCACATATTTTGCCACCGTTGTAAGGATTGGCTGTTTTCTCGCACACACGAGAACACACGAGAATCAATACAGGACGGGAAAAAAGTAACAATAAACACGCCAATTAAGGCAGATAGACATAACATCTGTCATAAAACAAAGCAAATCCCTCTTCCACTTCGGGAAAAGTCAAACTAACGGTCAGGTTAACGCATAATTAGATAAACCCCATATTAAAGCAGACTAATACCATCAGACAATAAAAAGGCCCCCAACTATCAATCACACACACACACACACACATATATATATATATATATATATATATGTGTGTGTGTGTGTGTGTGTGTGTGTATGTTTATATATATATATATATATATGTGTGTGTGTTTATGGTATAGATATATATATGTGTTTATTGTAAATATATATATATATATATATATATATATATATATATATATATACCATAAACACACTCACATACATGCTCTAACACACACACACACACACACACACACACACACACACACACTCACTACAATTAATGACAGCAGCAGCAGCTAAGAATGACCATTTCTTTAAAAGGCACGAACTCGAACACAATTTCTCCTACCATTCTGAAGATGAGATTTTGATCTCGAAATATTAATGTATAATAAATAGGTAATACCCAACAACTTCTTTACCTTCCTCAGACTCTTTGGACTTTGGCACGAAAGACTAAAAAGCAATAGTTGTTTCCAGTCAAAGCGAAACCGTAGATTGAAAGAAAAATGAATGGATGTAAGTGAAAATTTTGATTTCTGATATCGATGTCAAATAATTTTTCCGTCGCAAACTGACTTTTGAAGGGTAAATAAGTCCTCTTAGTAAATGATATCATGGATGAGACTAGGAACTATATTTATACATACTTAGAGCAAAGGCCGAAGCAAAAACTAAAATAAAATGTCTGAAATTGTCTAATTTTGATCAAACCCGATAGATTATCGGGGTATGGACTTCCACTATTTGAGTCAAATAAGTCATCCAAGGATAAACAAACCTAAGCAAGTCCATAAAAACTTATTGTAACAATTGGGAGTAAAATTGGAGAAAATGAGCGATATTGATGGCTGAATATCGGTTTTTGATCAGATTCGATAGAATATCGGGGTATCAATTTCCGATATCGGGGGAAATGCGTAGTCTGAGTAGATCTACTAATGTTTGAAACTAAAAACTATAATTTTACCAAGTTAAAGCAAATTCTGCAGCAAGAACCACGATAAATGAGCTTGATCAGACCAGATCGGATATCGGGATATCGATTTCCAATATCAGGGGGAAATTAGAAAAAATAATTAACCCATGACCTGACCGGAAGTCTAAAGAATATAAAAGAATAATGTGTGCAGTTTAATGAGAATCGGATAAAATTTGTGGATTTGTATAAAGGCCATACAGACACACATCCAGACAGACAGACAGATACACACACAAACATCTTGCCTATATATATATATATATATATTAGAAAAATTGATAGTTACGAGAAAATTTGCAAGAGGCTTATCTTGACTAATTTTGTTGAGAAAACAGCGTTGAATTCTAGTCAATGCAAAACTGTATTAGCGTGACCGTCACGTAATGCAAGTAAAGTATATGAACGTTTGGTATTTTTACATTTAACAATAGGTTTAATACATGATCGGTGAAAGGTATCAAAATAAATAAAAGTATGTGCGTGTCTTATGCCCGTGCATATATATGCGAGAGGTAGTGATATAAAGAAATTGATAGCATTGAAGTTAAGAGCTTACAGCTTCAGCCACTTGGCAGATTTCCCCAAAAACAAAATGAAGCAATAAAGTTGAAATCTACAACAACGGTGAAGTGCATTGGATTTAAAAAAAAGCTTTCATTTGTGAAACATTGAAACAGATTCACTTGAATATTTGAAAGTCAATTTGAAGAAAACCAGTATCATCGAGTAAATAAGCGCCTTTTAGAACGATAATGGCTTCTTGGTCGGCCCGTTAATGGGCACTCACAAGTGAATAAACTTCTAAAAAATTAGAAAAATTGTAAGATATATATATATATATATATAGATCTATATATATATACGCAGATCTATATAAACATATACACAGATCTATATATATACACACACACACACACACACACACACACACATATATATATATATATGCATGCATACAAACAGAGAGAGAGAGAGAGAGAGAGAATGAGAAAAAGATCCGAAACAAAAAAGTAAATAAAAAAATAAAAACAGAAATAAAAATAGATAGATAGATAGATAGATAGATAGATACGGATCAGTAGTATATAGTTTGATGGGAAACTAAAATTGACGAGAGCTTATTATATATATATATATATATATATATATATATATATATACTTTAGACACAAACATCTACATGTGTATCAAGGCTCTCACAATATTTCTTTCTAAAAATCTATATCACTTTCATATCTATCCATTTATCTAAGTTTTCTATCTGTCTATCTATCTTTAAATAGATCTTTTTTGATAGATAGATAGATAGATAGATAGATAGATAGATAGATAGATAGATAGATAGATAGATCTAAAACTAAAACAGACAGATACGAAACTGATATAGAATGTTAAACGGAGTGAGAGAAATAGACAGATAGATAAAATGGCGTGTGTCTAAAAGAAATTGCAAAGTGGAAATTAAATTAAAATACAGTATAATAGAAGATGCACGGTTGTAATTTGCATCACCAAGTAATTTAATCTGTCCTGTAAGATAATTTACTCTTCGGTGAACTGTCTGTCTTTGTGCCTGTCTACATCTCTAATGCGACACCGGTATATACGCACGCACGCACGCACAATTTGCCTTGGTATACTTGAGAGCTCTTTACGACTTTTTTAGCACTTCGGTCATCTATTCGTGTCTACATATGTGACAAAATATATGACAAATATTAAATACTTACAGATGTATACAAAGGCAGAAACCCTCGCAAACGTTTATTTGGAAGTGATTGTTGAAAACTTTCAGCAAGAAAGGCGTAATAGTTTGCTGAAAACTTTTCATAACACACACACACACACACACACACACACACAAACACACACATATATATATATATATATAGATATAGATATACTACAGGCTATAAGTAATCACTAGGCCACCCCCATATTTAAGAAATGATGAACTTCATACTATTTTTTAGTATTTATTGGCAACTGAATAATTGTAAATGAAAGTAGAATGTTTCTTTTGTTAATATTGCACAATAACATGTGCATCAAATGAATTTATAAATATTTAATAATTACCTACATTGCAGTTTCATCAATAAAAGAATGAATAAAATTTAGAGTGATTCGGGCGAGTTCATCTTTGCTTCCTTGCCTTGTAAAATTTTGCAAAGCAATAATAACAAAAGAACCATTTTCATTTGGCAATAAATACTTAAAATAGTATGAAATACATCATGTTTTTTAAAAAAATCTGAGGTGGCGTAATAATTATGGCCGGTAGTGAGTATATATATATATATAATATATATATATAACTCGAATTCCAATTGAATACCTTGCATTCACTTACGCACAAATACCCTTGGTAATGGTATTAATCCGTTTCTTTCCTCCTCTTATGGGTTAAATAATAGATTGGGTTCTCTAGCCTTGACTGGCAACCAGCCCACCGCAGAAAGCAATAGCAACCTACTGTGGGATAATATTCTACCCAGTCAGTCATGTCTCTTTTGAGACATGATCGCCCAAAGCCTGTAACACGTAAGCCACTCAACTGACTGACTCATGTGCATGTGTGTACCTGTGTGTTTATGTGTGTGTATAACATATCTATATACGTGGCTATAATTTAATCTTGTATATTTGCATATTGTGCTTACTCACATGCATTCATATCTATATATGGGCATATAAATACATAATAATTTACATATATACATGTACCATGTTATTGGTGAAGAGCTTTATTATGGTTTATTTATACTTTTGAGATGAGGTAGTATTTACATTGTTCGGACGGTTGTCCTCGTCTTTATTGTCGTATTCATGGTTTTTCGGCCGTTTTACACTCCGGGCTTCGTCAGGTAATTGGAATTTCAAACCGAAGCCTTTATTTCGGTTACCGGGGTATTTTCATTTACAATACACGCATCATGTGATGATTGAAAACTTGTGAGAAACTAATTGCATATTTATTATTGATACATACCATACCTCTCTTAGTATATCGATCTATATTTTATTGGCAGCCTTACACAATATGCACTATTACTTATTAACCTCTGTGGTGTTGGGTAGCATCTTTTTTTTAATATATTTTTTAGCCGTTTCACGCCAAGCAAGGCGGTGACGTTACTGATGCGCAGGGGGCTACATAAGAGAAAAAGATTAGATAGGAAGAGAGTAAAGAGAGAAAAAGAAACCAGTTATAGGGGGTGTCAGAGAGGGTAAGCAAGTGAATGATGTGAATAGAGGTGTAATGACAGTTGCAAAGGTAGAGAGAAAGGAAAATTTATACAGGGGGATGTAGAAACAACTGGAGTCAAGTGGTTAAGAGATGGGTGATTTTTTTTAATATAACAGATAAAGAACATTCAAAGACTTCGGAATCTACCGTGTCTCTTCTGGACGATCCCTTTTTTATGTTGGTGAATGCTGCTGCAGTCCTTGTCTTCAGTTCATCTTTGGTGTTACAAAGAGTTTTGTTAATCTTTTGCTGAACTGGTTCCCACACATGCCAATAAAAAGTTTTGCAATCTGGGGTTAGGTAACCCGATTTAAAGTGTGAAGTAATCGCAGAAATGTTTCTGACAATCATGACTAGATTCTCTTGCATATGTGGCCTAGTGCAGTATTAATTTGTCAGACATAAGTTCTTCCAACACCCACCTTTTTTATTCAGGGCAGCGCTACCTCCTCAGGGCACTTTATGTAGTCCTCCGTGTGATCACGACAAAAACCTTTGTAAATACCATCCAATACTCATCCAATACATTCCGAATTTTCAGCACTTTCCTAGGATTGACACTGAAAAATCTGAAATGTTCGTATTGATATTATTGAGTGAATGTCACGCAAGTACAGTATACCGTTTCCAAATTTCTGGGGAAGTGAATAACGTCATGGTTCTGTTTGTTTTACAGACGTTGCCAAACTGATACTACTATACTGTGCAGCCGAAACGTCGTAATCATGGCAATAAAAATGAAGATAATGATCTAAACAATGAAAATAGTATAGGCCTCTGTGTTGCGTCTGAAGCCCTTAACAACAAATTTAGAATTCTTTTGTTATTAGAACGCTTAGTGATTTTTCAGAGCTGCCGTACATTCGTAATCACAATTAGACTAATCCAGCTGTTTTTGAATCTCCTGTAATGTTTTCAGATTCATCCCCAAGCACCCTGAAATGTATTGAAGAATTTCCGGTGAGAATCCCAAGCAGAACAGCATGCTATTTTTGCATTTCTTGCAGAGTAAATTGCGTCATGGCGCTTGTTTCCTCACAGACGGTACGCAGCTAACCCTATTATACTGTGCAATCAACAAAATAATTCAATTGAGAACGGTCCTGGGCATGACGGTAAACTGCATCCGGCAGTAAGGCCTCTGATTTGTAGGTTGTGAAGAGCGTGGAACCACATCTTAATTGCTGTTGTTCCCACGTCCACCCTGACCCGAAGTGGTAACACCTGTTAGGGTCTAAGCTATGGGCAAATATTTAACCTCCAAATTGGGGTGAAAACACTAGGAACGTATAAAAATACACTTTTATATAAATATATACATAAAATAGACTTTTATAAAATAAATATACATTTATGAAGGAAAAATATTAGCAGCAGTATATTTTTGAAGAAAAAATTATTACCATTATACATTTTTGAAGGAAAAAATATTCTTAGAAAAACATTAAAAAAAAAAACTAGAGGAGATTTTCAGTTTTCTAAAATAAAAAATATAAAAACTAAAATATTTAATTAATATCTGAGTAAATCAACTTTCGCATAAAAACCGAACATAAAAAAAATACCTTAGAACTCCACCTTTTTGGCATTAAATGACCTACACAGGTTGATATGCTATTAAACAAAACTCAAATTCTCAAACCTTTTATTGAAAAGTATATTTTATTGTAGACAGTAATGGGATGGCGCGGATGAATATAACATGCCTTCCAGATAAAAAAGGCATAGATATTTTCGTCATGAAGAGTCATTGCTATTGTCATCTCATTGAATATTTTACGTTGTTATTTATACACGCACATAGGAAACATTTTTGCAAATGAACCCACTAACCATAAAAAAATGGCCGCCTTCTTAAGGGCATAACACAGTCGAGTTGACAACAAATGAATACATTTCACTTTTAAATTTGAAGTATCAATTAATGACGAGATTACAATGAGAACATATTGAAGGTTTCTGATCCCACTTTAACTCATCAGGGTCTTTTGTCGTCGCCATTTGTTCTGAATTAGTTTTTTTACATTCATTACTTTTTTAAGGTATTACTTTTTTTTTGTCAACAGTTAATTTTATTCATATTTTTCTTCTTCCATTTTCTTGTTTTAATTTTATATGACGTTTCTTTAAAATATTTTGTCTTTCTCTACTCTTCCTTATTTTTTTCATTTTCTTATCTTCCACTGATTTATTTTAATATGAACGTTTGATATTTTTAAATTTAACAATACGTTTAATGCTTGATCGGTGAAAGATATCAAAATAAATTAATATATGTGCGCGCCTTTTTCCCATATATGAATATATATATATATATACGAGAGGGAGGAAGATAAAGAAATTATTTACCCTATCTTAATAAAAGTTTACTTATTTATAAATTCAAAGGTCAGTGTGAAGCTGAATACATAGGAAGGACGAGTCTTAGGTTAGAGTCTATAATAAACCAGCATGTTCCTAGGTATAACAAACTAAATTTATGTGATCATACTCGTGTGTCGCAATCAGTGCACGAGTCTTCAATTGGACAACACCTGTTAAATAATGAGTCATGTTCGCCTCGTTTTTCGACTGACTCATTTTCCATGTTGCATACAAACAGATCGGAACACCATTTATCAATTTTAGAAGCTTTATGCTTAAAATTGTTTCAGGCTTTACTGTGTAAGCAGAAAGAAAATTTCCTAAGATCCTTACATTTATTTGTTTCCTTTTTACTCTCCACTGGATCATTTTTCTTTATTTACGCATTTAATTCATAGTTTTTTCTCTCTTTCTTAATTTTACGTATTTAGAAACGGTTGTTTGCTGAGAGAATGCGACAGCGCATAGCTGACCGCAAGTTCGGCTCCGAGGACTATTGGAGGACTTGCAAACGAGTGCTCAACAATAGGAAATCCTCAATACCTCCTTTAATCCATGACTTTGAGGTTCTCACGTCATCTGCGGACAAAGCTGAGTGGTTTGCTCGCAGATTCTCATCCAACTCCACATTTGACTCGTCCGGAGTACACCCACCCGACTTCCCTATTAGAACTGAGGCCAAACAGCACGACGTATATGTTACCCCGACAGTAGTATACAGATTAATTTCAAAACTCGACCCCCATAAGGCGTGTGGAGACGATGGAATCCTGGTGATAGTCCTTAAGAGGTGTGCTCCTGAACTTTCCGCTGTCCTCTCTAAACTATTTAACTACTGCCTTTCTGCTTCCTGCTTTCCTGCATGCTGGTAGTTCTCTTAAGTCGTTCCTGTATTTACGAATTTTGGTGAACCCTTGGTGAACCCAACTATCGCCCTATCAGTTTTCTACCGATATTCGGGAAAGTATTCGAGGCCATAATCAATGCTGAAATAGTTCATCATCTCACTGCCCACAAGCTCTTCTCTGACAGGCAATATGGATTACGCTTTGCCAGGTCCACGGCCGACCTGCTAACAACCGTAATGGAGGACATGCTACAGGCCCTTGATGAGTCTGACGAGGCTCGCGCGGTTGCTCTTTCGACAGGGTTTGGCACACTGACCTCTTATGAAAACTACGGGGTTACGGTCTTACCGGTCGCCTGCTTGACCTAATCCAATCTCTCTTAAATAACCGCAAAATGAAGGTGGTTTTGAATGGGCGTGCCTCTTCGTCCTACAGCACGAATGCTGGTGTCCCACAGGGTTCTATCCTGGGCCCGACGCTCTTCCTTATTTTCATCAACGACCTCCCAGATGAGATCAAGTTCCAAGTAGGCATCTACGCAGATGACACTAGAATATACTCCCGCACCAGTAAGAAACCTGTCGTGGCGGACAGACATAATCTCGCTGCTGACCTTGAACGGGATCTACACTCTGTGGTGAACTGGGGCAAGAAGTGGCTTGTCAAATTCAGTCCATCTAAGACCAAGCTGTTGTCTGTCAACCATTACAGGCAACCTCTCCCGCCTCCCATAAGCATGGACCAAGCGATTCTCCCGGAGAGCAATACACTACGCCTCCTTGGACTTATCCTGTCCTCGGACCTCAAATGGAACCACTATATTGAATCCATAGCAAAATCTACTGCTAAGAAGGTTGAGTCACTATGTCGGTTCAGGATGTTTTTTCCGCCTGAATCCATCCTGCATATATACAAGTCAACCATCCGTCCGTGTATGGAGTACTGCTGCCATTTATGGTCAGGCGCCCCTGCCTTTCTCCTCAGTGTTCTTGACAGGCTCCAAAGTAGAGTCTGCAATGTGATAGGTACTGATCTGGCGGCTCGACTGCAGCCACATCCCCATCGTCGAAATGTGGCCTCCCTTTGTCTGTTCTATAAATACTTTTATGGCTTCTGCTCGGACGAACTTAAGACACTGTTGCCTCCTCAACAGGTGTTTACTCGTGCAAACAGACTGGCAACTAGGTCCCACCCATTCACAGTCAGGTTAGCCAAATGCAGACGACAATTCTACTCCTGCAGCTTCTTCTCTCGCACTTCCCGCCTGTCGAACTCGCTCCCGTATTCTTGCTTTCCTGACGGCTACAACCTCCAGAAATTTAAATGCAGTGTCAATACTCATCTACTAACCACTGGACTCTAGCTCTCTCCCCACCCCCGTATAACCTTCCCTTCTCTCCACCTATGTATCTGTCATCGCACCTGTATTCTCAGTTTTCTATTGCTCCTTTCTAACTAGTTTGTACTCCTCACTCTTTTTTAATTAATCTTTTTACAGTTACGTAGCCCCCTGCACATCAGTGGCATTTCCGCCTTGCTCGGGGTGAAATGATTAAAAAAAAAAATTACATTATTCGTAATTTTAAGCGTGTTCCAGTATTGTGTCCATAGTTTTTTATAATCGTGTCGCCCCAAACAAAGTATTTTAAAGCCACTGTTTAACAGGATGTTAAATAGAAGGAAAGTTATGAGAAAGAGACACAGGTTACAGGGGGTGTCAGGAAGAGGGTAAGAGAAGGATGAGTATAGTGATGAGAGTGGAGTGGATGGAGAAAGGAGCATGAGAGAGAGGATGCAAGTCAGTGAGATAAGAGATTACGATTGACTTTACATTTGAATACTTGAAGACTGTAGCTGTCGGAAAATCAAGTAAACGGAAGGGAATTCCACATGCGGGAAGTGCGAGAAAAGAAGCTGAGGGACTAGTATTTTCGTATATTTTATTGGTTTCACAGTAAAAAGGTGGGACCTCGTTGCTAATCTTGTGGCTCGAGTAAATTCATTTATAAGGGGTACCAGTGAGCTAAATTAATCTGAGCAGAAGCCGTGAAAGTATTTGTAAAAGAGACACAGTGAAGCCACATTGCGCCGGTGAGAAAGTGACTGTAACCGAGCTGCTAATTTGGAATCGATCACGTTACAGATTCTCCGCTGGATTTTGTCAAGGTCTCCTAGGTGGATAGCAGGAGCATTTATTTTTTTTCCTAATCAATCTCTTATAATCAAACTTGCCAACGACTGGTCCCTGATGAAGCTTTGGCCGAAAGGCAGTCTAGGACCAGAGAGTTAAAAAAAAATGAACATGAAATTATGTTTGTTTAAATCCGTATTCATTTTCTGTGGTGTCAGGTCATTATTTTGAGATTTGTTTTTTTTCTTTTCTTTTTATTTTATCTTCTTTTTCTTTTATCAATTGTTTAACTTTCCATTTTATCGTTCATCGACATTATATTTCTTTTTTTATTTTAATCTCATTCGTTTTGTATTTTCCATCATTTCTTTTCCTCTTTCTTTCTAATTCTTGCTCTTTTAAATTTTATTTATCGTTTTTTCATCATTAATTTTTTAGTCATTTTCTTTCTGTTTTTATTAACTACTTTTCTGCTTGCTTTTTCATACTTTTCCTCTTGCTGCAGTTGTTTTATATTTCATTAAAATCGCTTTCCTTATTTGAAAATTATTTTCTCCTTTTTATCTTCGTTACTTTTTATTTATTTTTTTGTAGACTTCTCTTCACATTTTGGATTTGTTCTCATTTTTCTGAGTTTTTATGCGTTTTTCGTTTTCACAATGGTTCTGTTTTTATCTTCGGATTTGTTTTTTTATGTTTACCATATTGTCTAGGATGTTTTTTTTTTATTTTCCTTGCATCTTCTCTTATTTTTTTATTTATTAAAGATGAATAACAACAGAAACAAAACTGAGCAAATGAATGAAAAAAACTGAAAATAAGTATTTTCATTTTTTTTCATTCATTTGCTCAGTTTTATTTTTGTTGTCATTCATCTTTTTTTTTCTTCTACTTCTTTTTCGTTAAATTATTATTTTATTTCTTTGGCATCATGTCATTCTTTAGTGCACACCTTTGAGAAAAACAACAAACAAAACAAAACTAAGATTATTTCTGTTGTTATTATTATGTCATTTCTAATCATATTTCGATCTCTGCTATGGTTGCACAACCAACCAAGTCTGCGGGAAAACCTAAAGCATGTCGTGGCGTGTTGTTATGGCTCCATTTAATGTTTTTTCTATCTCCCCTATCAACCCTAGCCTTATATAGACAACGTTTTCCTTAGTGTGTGGACTGTACTTAATAAGACAATTTTTTGTATATCTCTTAATTTGGGGTTTCCAGGGATTCTTTCAATATGTTGTTTTGTTCCATTTTTTATCATTCCAAGTGCACCTACTATCACTGGCACAACTCTTGTTTTCAATTTCCACATTTTTCCTAATTCAATTTCCAGGTCTTTATATTTTTTTATTATTATTATTATTATTATTATTATTATTATTATTATTATTATTATTATTATTATTATTATATTGCTCACCACCCTCTTTCCTTTCTAATTTCTTCTTGGTCATTCACCAAAAATTGTTATTTAAAAAATCTTGTCTTTTCTTTTGCAACTCGTCTAATATTTTAAAAATAAACTTCACACTTTTTCTGCTGTTCTTTCTTCGTTCGACTTTTTCTTTCTTTTAAATTTTTTATTCATTTTTTTTTATTTCATCTTAACTATTTACCCTTCAGCAAACCAACAGAACATTTTTGTAAATCCTACAAAATTCCACTCTAATTTCCAGACGGACTGCCTTAAGCCAAGAATTTATTTATTTTCATTCAACTCAATTTTGTTCAGCCTTATATGTCGAATTCTTTCCCACGGGAGTTATACATTTTTGTATTAATTCTCAAAATGCCTTCATTTGTCTGTATAATTTTTTTTTTTTATCGAGATTTTAAAACGAAACATAACCGATGTATGAGTGTCGCTTTAAGAGCCGACTGAGTCAAATGATTCGGCTAATACTGAATGTTTTAATAAAGATTTGTTTTCATAATCCAAACGTTTTAATTTTCATATATTTAGCAGAGGAAGCAACAGATTAAAGAAACATTTCATAATCCTCTGTAAATAGCTTAATTTGTTTGATTTAAGTAATTTTATTAATTTCGAAGGATATTTGATATAATGCAAACGACAATATTTCACATTCATTTTTTTCAATATCACATTTGTTGTGGATACTGGGAATGTAAACCGCACAAAATAAATGAACAGCAAACAGAATTTGAGATAGAAAATAAGTATATTAAACGTAAAGATACAAACTTGAACGCAGGTTAGTAATCCAGGAATACGAGTTCGTACGAAGTCTATATACAAGTCCCTGAATGAAGCCGTAGTATGTTTACTAAGTCCACGTCGTAATCTGACGGATGCTACGTAATAATATTCTGTACTGAGTGGCGCTCAGAGCTACTATGAACTACTAACGCTGTGTTCACCGTGAAACCTCGGTATCTTTCGGTATCTTTCGGTATTTGTCTGTTATCTTTCTGATCTCGGACTCTGTCTGTATCTCTGGTAGCAGGAGTATATGTATACTCAAGTCTAGTCCATTATCATGGAAAAAGGAGAGACCCTATAACAACATTTAAGCTACCTCATTTATTTTAAGAGGTATTTGCAAGTACACACATACATTCTTGCATGAACACAAACTTTTCAACTGATTCAATTTCTGTTGTCATTTAAATTGTTTAGTTGAGGCGAGATAAAATCAAGATTTGAATAAGACAAGTTATAATACTTGGTGTTTTCCCAATTCAACTCTTTAAATTTCTGCAAGTTATTTTTGCAACCAGCTGACTTGCGTTGGTAAAATGGGAAAAGACGTTATTTATGTATCCTGTCCTTTCAGTACGTAGGCCAATTACAGCCCTCTACTTCTCCCTGTCCCTAGTAGTTCTTAACAAGCATTCTCCCGTCACCCCTCCCAAACCACGCTCTGGCAATCATATGCTGAAGCCCATAAAGTATATTACGCTTTGCTTCCCCCTCTCACTTTTTCCCTCTATCTGAACTGTGTGTATCAGATTTTCCAAACCTTCTTTCCTCATCACATGTCAAAGAAACTTCAGCTGCCTTTTCCTGATATTAAGCATTAATTTCATTTTCGTTTCCATCCTCTCCAAAACCTCATGGTTGCTCACATGTTCGGTTCATGGTATCCTCATCATCCTTCTGTATAACCACATTTCGGTTGCTGCAGGTCTCACCTAGATATTTTCTAGCATTCCCTGCCATATTGAAGAACAGAAATCGCATAACAATCCAGTAGTATGTTTTAAGCCAAATTTTCATGTCTCTCAATACTCTACTCAGCTTCTGGAATTCTTAGCTATGATTATTTTCATTCAGACTTCATTGTCACACATTCCGTTCTCTGTCGTTCTTCCGTCGTTTTCCTTGAATAGCCAGGTTAAGATTGATGACTTGATCGCAGTGCTTGACATTTATTGTTTCAATGGCTAGATAAAGATTAAGTGTATTTTCTCACTGCAATCCCACCAAAGGAACATCAACATCTTCATTGAATGCGAGCCTGTTTTAGCCACGCGTGCTAAACATTCAAAACATTATTCCGAAATTTGTTTGTATTGAATCTTATTATAAACGATCCACTTTCGCCACCTTCTGTGCAAGAATGGTTCCTATCCCATATGTAACAGCAACACGATCAACGAAGATAAATACTTTAGTGTATTCTGTTCTGTCAGAGGTAGCACACACCTGCTGAGTTTTAAAACGAGCCAAGTCTCTTCAATTGACGAAACGCAAATGAGGTATAAGTTTTCAAAAAGTTAGCAATCGCTTCCCGAGAAACCTTCTCTTTATTTTCCACGATGAGAAGTAGAAGCTGAATCGACGACTGAAGGTCATCCGGAGTATGTATGTCTGTTTAGATTGAAATCCACCAAACGAAATCCACCAAACGAAATCCACCAAACCACATTCTTCCTATCCACAGAATCTGGAGGACGATTCTGAATGTTTTTTTCACTGTTCCAATGCTTAATTTTTGGTTAAATTCATTGAGTGTGTGTGTGTGTTAAAAACAATGGACAGTTTTTGTAATTGTATTTAATGGTAATTTTTTAAATTACAAAAATTTAATGCACATGAGGCTGTTGTGGGTGCATATATTTGACGAAACTTCTAAGGAAAGAAAAATGTTTTTACTATTTATAAATAGGACACAAAACTGAATATCGATTGTTTTAAAAATGTTATTTTATATATAAAACTAGCAGTATAGCCCGGCGTTGTCGGGTGTAATGAAAGCTTTCAAACTAATCCATGGTCCTGGAGCTCAGACTCAGCCTAAAGAATATTTGTGTGAAGTTTGGTGAGAATCGGATAAAAAATTGTGGATTTGTATAAAAGACACACAGACAAACAGACAGACAGACAGACACACACACATATATATATATATATATATATATGTATATTATCGATTTTCTGCACTATTGTAAGAACTGTAACCTTGAAACTTCTGAATATCGTTTCTTATGTCTTCTTCTATGAGTGTATCAAATTTGATTAAAATCGAACCACTTTTTCTATAACCCGATTTTTTCAATTATAGATTTTCGATATTTATCGGGGGTACCTCGACAAATAGCTAAGAACACTTGCAGACGCTTATAGTACAACTGTGTAAAATTTCAAGAAAATCGGTTCAGCCGTTTCAGAGACTATAGATAACGGGCACACACACACACACACACACACACACACACACACACACACACACACACACAGACAACGTTCCATTTATAAATAGGTTTAGATAAAACAGCTCGACTCCAGTCACTTTCCCACCGGTGGGATGTGGTTTCGTTCTGTCTCGTCTACAGATATTTTCATGGCTTCTGCTTCGACGAGCTTATTTCACTGACGCCCCTTCCACAAGAATTTACTCAAGCAGCCAGACTGGCTACAAGGTCCCTCAATTTTACAGTTAAGTCTACCAAATGCAGCTGCCACGTCTACTCCAACAGCTTCTTTTCTCGCACTTCCGGCCTGTGGAACTCGCTTCCGTATTATTACTTCCCTGACGGCTAAATTCTCCAAGAATTTAAATACAATGTCAATTCCCATCTCTTGTCCACTTGACTCCAGTCCTTCTTTGGTCTTTTCCCCATCACCTCGTGTATCTTGTTCTTTTTCTTTCTCACTCAACCCTCGCACCAATCTTCACACTGGTCTTCCCATCCTTCTCTTTCCCTTTCTCCTATACCCACTGTAACTGGTTTGTCTTTCTCTTCGCTCTCCTCCTGCTTAAACTTTCACTTTCCTCGTATGTGACCCCCTCCGCACCAGTGTCGGTACCGCCTTGCTTGGGGTGAAACGATTAAAAGAAACTATTACTATATTTTATGATCTCATATTGATATTATTGTTGTTGTTGTTATTTCCTTAGGTTTCTGTTGTTTGCAGAGATTACTGTAAAGACCTAAGTTCAGATATTGCTTCATCATAACATCTTCTACTGGTCATTTAAAAAAGGACCTAAAATCACAGATTTTTTACAGAGATAAAGCACTGTAATGTCTGAGCTCTACCTGTGAGTACGAGAAATCTCTTTATTTAATCTATCGGAACCTTTTCTACTCAACCATAGCGGTACTATCTACAATTTAAATTATTGATGTACTCACGTGCTACATTTATTATATTTACAATTTAAGATTATTTTAATGCGATACATTTTGAAGATCTTTAAATTTACATTACAGTCTAACATAATAGTAAGAAACTACATTCAGTTTTTGCAGTTTTGATAATGATGTTTGGGCGATTTCTTTAATTGTTCTAAATGTGTTTTCATTTTTTTTTTTAATAATCTTGTTGCCGCAATCAAGGCATTTTACTGCCGCTGTTATGCAGGGGTTATATAGGAGGAAAGTTATGAGAAAGAGTGACAGGTTATATAGGGTGTCAGAAAGTGGGCATGAGAATACTAATGAGAGTGGAGTGGATGGAGAAAGGAGCATGAGAGAGAGGATGCAAGTTAGTGAGATAGAAGATGAATATTGACTTTACATTTAAAGTCTTGGAGATTGTAGCTGTCGGAGAAGCAAGTAAACGGAAGGGAATTCCAGAGACAGGAAGTGCAAGAAAAGAAGCTGATGGGGTAGAATTTGCTTTTACTTTTTATTGGGTTCACAGTAAAAAGGTTGAACCTATTTACTAATCTTGTGGCTCGAGTAAATTCACACACACACACACACACACACACACACACATATATATATATATATATATATATATATATATACACATTTCAGTGATTGTATTAGTATTACACGATTACAAAAATATCTCAGTAATTGGCTTTGGGTGTTATTCATAGTAGTTTATTGGAGTTTTCTTTCTGTAAGTTTAAATTTTTTAATACAGGTATTGGCTCACTCTGTTATGATGTGCTTTATATACAGTTAAGACTAACACTGTATAACCCGATACAAGTTAATTAATCGATTCTGAATGTTTGTCACATAATCTGCATTTTAACATCAATTTTCAGTATGTGCGCTTTGTAATTACTTGATATTAAGCATTCGGTTTTAGTTTTTATCTCCCCACTACGTAAGCATTTAGGAGAAAGTCGTTTGTCAATGTGTTCATCCGTGTGATCTAACGCCTTGTTCCGGTGCGAAGGGGCACGTTTTTTCCAAGGTATGCAAATGAGAGGCGGCCATGTCGACATGCAAGAACCTCGTTGGAAGTCGTATGCAAATAAGCAGCTGAGAAAAGGGATGAAACGAAGAAATGCGGCGATTTGTGCAGTACGAACTTAGATGGTTGACGAAGTCTTTGAGCGAGAAGAAGAAGAAGAAGAAGAAGAAGAAGAAGAAGAATGTTTGACCTTGTTTTAGTAAGGGAAAAAGAAGATAGCAGATATGAAGGAAGAGGAAGAAGAAGAACAAAGAAGAAAAGAAGAAGAACACGAAAAAAGAAGAAAAGAAGAACATGAAGAAAAAGAAGAAGAACATGAAGAAAAAGAAGAAGAAAAGAAGAACATGAAGAAAAAGAAGAAGAAGAAGAAAAGAAGAAAAACATGATGCAAAAGAAGAAAAGAAGAAGAACATGAAAAAAAAGAAGAAGAAAAGAAGAACATGAAGAAAAAGAAGAAGAAAATAAGGACAAAGAAAAAGAAGAACATGAAGAAAAAGAAGAAGAACATGAAGAAAAAGAAGAAGAAAAAGAAGAAGAACATGAAGAAAAAGAAGAAGAACATGAAGCAAAAGAACAAAATATCAATATAAATAAAACAGACATGAAGAGAAACATGAAGGGAAATGAAGAAGAATAAGAAAAAGAAAAAGAAGAAGAAGAAGAAGATGCCTATTGCCGTCATAAATTTTGGTTTGCCTGAAACACAGACATATTACAGATTTCCTTTTAATTAGTCTTTCATTTCTGCATTTGCCTTGTTTCATTTGCTTCTGCTTTTTTGTAGGATGTTTGCCGCTGCAGAAGAAATAATTATGGTTTATTTACACATCTTCGCTTATTGAACTTCCCTTTTGAACCGATAATGGCTGACATTCTAATTTGTGAATTCAACTCGGTATTAAACACCAGACGCTCACTGCCTGTAAAATTCTTTTCTTACATTCTACTTAATCCTGGTTTGCTATGTTCCATTTGAGAAATTAGGGAGCCGAGTTTGAATTCCAGTTGAATTCCTTGCATGCACTGACGTGTAAGTACCCTTACGAAAGGTATTAATCTGTCTCTTCCCTCCAGTTATGGGTTAAATAACGTATAGCACTTAACTGACCGAATAGAACAAATTGGGTTCTATAGCCTTGGCTGGCAAGCAGTCTACCGCAGAAAGTAATGGCCACCTATTACGGGATAATCTTCTGCCCATTCAGTCATGAATCTTTCGAGACATGATCTCCCAGGCGCGTGCCTTGCTTGTCACTTAACTGACTGACTGTATTCCAACTCCTTTTCTGACTCCTAAATGTTTACTGGCATCTTTTTGTTACAGATCCCTAATCTTTCTGACAAAATCTAGAGTCATTGTGTATTTGTAAATTTTCCTCTTTTGAATGTCATTTTGCATATTTATCTAATTCGATGAGCGCTGTGGTGCAGTGGATATCGACTTGGAACGAGAAATCAGGGAGCCGAGTTCGAATTCCAGTTGAATTCTCTGCAATCACTTATGCGTTAATACCCTTGGGAATGGTATTTAATCTCTCTCTTCCCTTCAACTATGGGTTAAATAATAGAACAGATTGGGTTCTTTAGCCTTGGTCGGCAACCAGTCTACCGCAGGAAGTAATGGCCACCTGCTGCGGAATAATCTTCTGGCCAGTCAGTCATGTCTCTTTCAAGACATGATCGCCGAAAGCGTGTATCACGTACGGCACTTAACTGACTGACTGAATGTAATAGTTGGAAACATGATTAAGGCTGCTTCTGGGCATAAATTGAGGGATCAGTTTTTTATTGTTATAAAGTAATAAACTGATCCCCCACTAATTACTACTTAATAATATAATATATCTCTATCCCCTCTAGCTAGAAGTCAAGTAACAGGACAGATTGGGTTCGACAGCCTTAGTCGGCAACCAGTCTACCGCAGAAATAAATGGCAACCTACTACGGGATAATCTTCTGCCCAGTCAGTCATGTCTCTTTCGTGACATGATCGCCTAAGTGTGTATCACGTATGGCTGACTGATCTAATTCGAAATCAATACTAATACAATCACTGATTTTTTTTTAAATACCAGGATATCCTTTAACGCGTCGTCTTTGGCAAAGAGTTTAATATCATCTATGTATAATAGCTAATTAGACACTTTCTTTTTTAATTTTTGTCCATCGTTACATCTCGTTATCAAATGCTCTAAAATAATAATAATAAAAATGAAAAAATTAAAGTATAAAATTATCAGCAAATAAATGAGAACATTTCTTTTGTTAAAAAT
>JBBBDQ010000266.1:11167500-11190000 GCA_037127315.1 Ascarosepion bandense
CAATCGGATCTAACCGTACTGAGGAGCTGTGATACAGCAAACCGGATCTGTCTACGGATGACAATATATATATATATATATATATATATATATATATATATATATTGCCATCCGCAGACAGATCCGTTTTGCTATATACAGATAAATGAAGTTATATATATATATATATATATATATATATATATATATATATATAACTTTATTTATCTGTATATTCAGATAAAACTTAGTGGGGAAATAGCCATTTTCAACATGTCATTTTAAGGCATGCATTCTTCGACGCCTTATAAACAGAGAATGAGGAAAACCTCTAAGCGCAGATGTTAGTTTAGGTAAAGGAAGTGGTTGGGATGTATTGTCTTTCATTGGGTTGGGCTGTTGGACGCAGTTAGTAGTAATTCTTTCTTGATATTGGAAGGTATGTGGTCTCACCCTAGGTTTAGCAGTGGTAGGTGGTGAGGAAATAACTGCTATGTCAACTTTTGAAAATTTTTGAAATTTTTTAATCAAGGCTAATTGGGGGAATAGGATAATTACTGTAATTTATACTTATATACATATATACATATATCTCGAAGCTATATACATAAAAACATTTGAAACCTAACCTGATCAAGATAAACGATGAAATCTCCTCAAATATCCTTAAATGCCTATATTTATTAACAGAAGACACTGTTTATTCCAATGGTGTCCCATACTTTATATTTTTTGTTTTCACTCTCGCTTGGTGATGTGTTACATTCACTTCTAGTGTCTTAAATGCACGAGTTGTTTGTTGCTTGGAAATAGTTCATGAATGTTTGTCATTATCGTTTGTCCGTGTTTATAATATATAATGTAATTTAGCATCTTTGAAAATGGCTTATGTAAGCCGAAAGCTTAGACTGGATTATTTCAAAAGTATGTATCAATATTGTCATTTTCTTTCTCCATTTAATGATAATGCTATTAAGCTTAGCAGAGAATATGAAAAAAATTGCATAAAATAAGCAAAAATTGTCTATATTATTTACTGAAACATGCATTAATGGAAAATACTGCCTAAATACACACGCACACACACACTATATATATATATATATATATATATATATATATATATATATATAATGTTATAAAAAAACCTCGGAGGCTAACATTATTATAAACTACAGTTGATTTGAACAAACAATTCTCTTCTCTCAAGATTGAAAAAATGCTTTTTAATACGTAGAAACATATGTTTTATATCTTGGCATATATATACGCATTTCATTTTGTGATCGTATAAATAAAATGACATGTAAATCTTATGTATCAGTACATACATATGTATAAATAATGATTGATGACCGATTAAAATGGAGTAAATCTATTAACGTAGGGGAAAAGTACTTTCGAAAAATAAGACTGACGTTCAAAGGCAAAAAGAGATTCAAGAAACGAACAGCCGACTGATGAGGACAATAAATTGCGTGCCATATTTGTTGCTGTGTCTCTTTATGTCAACTGCTATGATCACCCGGATACGCAGAAATATACTAACATCATCACCTAACTGCAAGTAACAAATGTCTCCAGATGTATACAACCAATTTGTCACAAATGTCTCCAGATGTATTCAACCCATTTGTAACAAATGTCTCCAGATGTATACAACCCATTTGTCACAAATGTCTCCCAGATTTGTTCAACCCATTTGTAACAAATGTCTCCAGATGTATACAACCCATTTGTAAAAACCAAAGTGTACAACCCATTTTCCAAATGTCTCCATGTATACAACCCATTTGTAACAAATGTCTCCAGATATATACATCGCATTTGTAACAAATGTCTCCAGATGTATACAACCCATTTGTAACAAATGTCTCCAGATGTATACAACCCATTTGTAACAAAATATTTGTAGAAATTTGTTCGGCTTACCTAGACATGTAAAATCAAATCACACTTTCAGATTAGCTGACATGTTAAATGAAACTTTTTTCGTCTTTGTGGAAAATATTGTTAATATCTTACTAGATTTAAGTGTAATCACACAATGTAGAGTTTGCATGTACATATTACAGTGATGTTATTATAGTGTTCATTCATTCTCTCTCTGTCACATAATTATTTTTTCTATATTTAATATCACAATATTTCAAGATATACCAAATAATTTTACTTTAATAAAATGTACATAAATATAATTTGTGTTTTATAGAAATTTGTGTAAAGTTAATATAAGTATGAAATATTCAATAAAACAGTTCATTCAATGTATATATTAATTTGTTAGAAATAGTCATACTCCTATAACGAGCTATATATTATATCGATATATGTGTGCATGTGTGTGTTTGTGCGTGTCTGTGCCAAATTTCAAATACAATTATATATCTGTACATGAATAAAAACAAAATCTAGCAATATGTTTTACATTGGTTTATAAATATATGTTTGAAAAAACAATCCATATATTTACATTGATTTGGACAAACGTGTTGGTAATGTTATTTTTGTATATATATATATATATATATATATATATATATATATATATATATAGTTGTTGTGATGCAGCTTATATGTAGTGTGGAATAATTCATGTGTCATATGGGTAAGTCACTACATTATATATATATATATATAGAGAAAGAGAGAGAGAGAGGGAGAGAGAGTGTATCGAGTTTGCAGATAATTTTCTAAACATAGTGTTAAATATAACAAACAATAAATATCTATCAATTTGTAATGCGGTTCTATGACGTCACACCGCGTGAGAGCTCGAAATGATAACAGAACCATATATTTAAATGCAATGTAATGTGTTATGACCAGATTTAAACGTGATTTTAGCAAACATTTTACAAATTTACGAAATGCGTTTTCTATTTCATAACTGCTATCGTTGTTTAGCTAAATTTTACGTCAACACAAGGTAAAACCGTCTTTGATGGTGGATGTTTTTATGTTAATGTCCTTGTAAGCTCTCTGAAGATGGCTCTGAAAGCTTAGAACCAACTTAATAAAAAGTTATCCAAATGTTGTACATTTTTGTCAAAATACGATGTTTAGAACGGCTCATGATTAAAAATAATAGGCATTCATTGTTTGTTATATTTAACAGTATATATATATATAAGGAAAAAGAGGAGGAGCTAGAAATAATCTGGCACTGCCGCAAAACGTTGTTATGGTTTAATGATGAAATTTGGATAAAGAAGACTGATGCCCAAGGGTTTGATAACCCAATAGGGGCGTATGATGGTGCGGAAGTGGCGGAACTGATAAGTGCCTATTACTTCATAGACTAAACGAAATCATAGACTTTCATAACCACGGTCTATACCGAGACGATGGATTGATAGTAATAGAAAATTGCACACCTAGATTAGGAGACAAAATGAGAAAAGAAGTACAAAAGTTTTTTAAATCTCATAAACTAGAAATAGAAATAGAGCATAACGTTAAAATTGTCGATTACTTAGACATAACGTTAAACATTAATAACGGAATAATAACACCATACATTAAAAGGAATTACGCTCCAAATTATGTTAATAAAAAGTCCAACCACCCTGGACACACCCTTAAATGTATTCCTAGAGGTATAGAGGTTAGATTGTCCACAAATTCGTCTAATAGGGAAGTTTTCGAAAAACACAAAAAAATTTATCAAATTGCATTAAAAAAAAGTGGACACCAAGAAATGCTAGAATTTTCGGACCAAAGCAAAAGCAAAAAGCCAGTAAGAATAGATCAAGAAAAATTATATGGTTCAACCCCCCTACAATAATGAAGTTAAATCCAAAATAGGGAAAATGTTTTTTAGGTTAATAGATAAGCATTTCAATTCAAATAATAGACTTAAACAAATATTTAACAGGAATACTATTAAATTAAGCTATTACTGTTTACCCAATATCGGTAAAATCATTAACAATACCAACAAAAGTAAATTAAAAGATAAGACTGTGGCCCCTAGTAAAAATAGCGTTAATAAACATAAGTGTAATTGTAGAACTAAAAAGGACTGCCCAATTGGAGGTAATTGCAATCAGACAAGCGTAGTTTATAAGGTTAAAGTTTATGTTAACGAAAATGACAAAAGCCCCAAGACATACATAGGATCCACACATGATAGTTTTAAAAGTAGGTTTTATAACCATAAAACTTCTTTCAAAAACGAGAAATATAAGCATAGCACTGCATTATCTACCTATGTATGGGAAATAAAAGCCAAAATTAAAAAGGATCCCATTCTGAAATGGGAAATAATAAAAAAGTGCCCTAGCGATAATAAAAACAATAAATTTTGTAGGGTATGTGACGAGGAGAAGCTAGCAATAGCTAAATTTGAACCTACCAACAAACTCATTAACGCTAGAACAGAAATACTAAATAAGTGTAGAATGCACAAAATGAAGTTTCTTGCGTAGACTATCGGTGTTACTGTAAACCCCGCCCCCAATATCTTTTTTTTTTCTTCCTTTCAACCCCTTCCCCCAAATGGGTTAGTCTTAATAGAGGTCTATTTATTTGATTAGTCCTTGGTCTGCCTTTGCCCTGACGAGCCGTTGTGCGAAACCGCGGTAGGTCTTGGCGATCTTGCGATTTTTTTCGTGTGTATATATATATATATATATATGTGTGTGTGTGTGTGTGTGTGTGTGTGTGTTGTTTGTGGTGACTTACCCATATGATGCATGAACTCTTCCAAACTATATATAAGCCGGGCCACAACAACTTCGCGAGGAGCTCATAACAACTTGCTGACGAGATTTCTTAAGGACCCTTGAGAACCCCAATAGGACTGCGTGGAAATATTGGTTCAACAATGTACGCACGGAATTCTACTTTTCGTCGCAATTTGTTCTATTCAACAGTATTGTTGTTTTGTTTTGTGCTGTTAAAATGGTCACGCCTCAATATGGTACGTACACACGCTTCGGTTGTAACTCACGACAAAATGCGACAAAATGCGACCTTCTTTGAAAACAGAGGCTTTTTATGCAAGCCGGCACCATCTATTTTGCATGTGAAGAACTGGATTTCACGTTACTTCGTGAGACCCGCCAGCTTATAATCAGGTATGGTCTCCATATTGTTTTTCTTTTTAGCCCGTAACAGGATCGTACATGCTACTCGTACAGATTGAAGTAAGTCCCTTCCGCACTTTTATTACTCGCTACAGTTGTCGACAGTCATTTTATCCCACGCCCCCTTGATCTTCAAGATCAATAGTTAGTTTCATAATTCGCCGTCTAAGCCTGACGTCTTCCCTCGCGTTGCGACCATTGTATGGGTTCTTCTTGGGGAACCTCAACAACCTATTCATCTGACGGCAAGTAACTTCGTACGGGTTCTTCTTGGGGGACATCATTAAAAACCTCTTCATCTGACGACAAGGAAACTTTTCGTATATCTAGTACTTGACGGGGGACTCCGTTAACTGATATTTGTTCTTAGTACCTCAGTTAGTGTTCCTCTTCCCCAGCGTCTTGTACTGCGACCATTGGGCGGTTTCACCCAAACATCCTCTCCCACTTTGATTTCGCTTACCTCTGTTCCACTCTTTCAGTTCTGGCCAGTGGATGTCGCCATTCATACTTAAAAACAGATCGGTGCGACACTGACGTTTCGTCATGGCCAGTCTTCGGCACCATGTTATACCAAAAGACTCATTTTTGGAGTGAGATTTTCCTTTTTGTTGCCACGGTTATTATAGTTCGATTGTGCCTCTCTATGTTTCCATTGCGGCTCGGACGTTACGCAGATCTAAAATATTGCCTAACAACACACTTCTCACACAGCTCTCTAAAGACTTCCGAGCGGAAAGACACACCGTTATCCATTAGGGCTTCTTATACTAGCCCCTCTCCATGAACACTTCCTCAACAACTCTTTGTACTTCTTTTGCAATTTCTGTTCAAATCTTTCGCCATGTCGCTACTCTCCCAGGACCAGAGTTAATCATAGTTAAATACGGTTCATGGCAATAATGCATGATATCGATGGCCAGTCGACTCCAATTTTCTGTTACATACAGCTCCCCTTTTTCGTGCCTGGACGGCCCAGGGTCAATGGATTGGCACTCCCTACTTTGCTCCACCACCTCCTGAACATCTTCCATTGTGATTTTTGGATTCAATTTCCTCTCCAGATACAAAGTTTTTTCCTTCCCAAAATGATGCACATTATACAGGTTTTTCAGATATTCTACTACGCAGCACACCGGAGCCATGTCTTTCTTCTTTCGTAGTCAGGCCTTCTTCACTCTGATCAACATGTCTGCTTGTTTTTCTGTGATGGAACTAATGTGATGGTTTTTTTAGTCCGAATTCTCTGATCAAGTCTCTAAGTGTCCCAAGTTGACGCTTGATCAGCATCTGAGCAGCCACTTTTGTCTTGATCCGTTTTTCTACCGACACTTCTGACTTAATCCAGGATGCCACTGTGGCCGATTACGTTCTAATTTCCATTTCTACATTTGATTGTAGCCCCCATTTCAAAGCCAGGTTGATTCCCTTTATCGAGGCATCGAGTTCCGCAACAGTGATGTGGTCGCTATCATCCTTTTTCTGTAGCCAAGCAGCATCTTCAACAGTTATTCCTCCTATTTCTAACAATGCCCGTAGTGCCAGGCTGCAAGCGTCGCTTCATATTACTCCTTCCTGGCTCCTTCTTATGTTTCATTTTCCTTTTACAGGGTCCAATTTTTTTTTACTTCTATAGTAACTTTTCTTATCATACGCAACACCTCATAGTCAATTTCATCCTCCCATCAGTTCAGTCATCCGACTACGGAGTAATGACCAACAAACTTCCCGCACACCGAAAAGAAATCTCTCTTGGTCAAGCCGTCCTTGATTTCAGGGATTCGGTTCCTCTTCCAAACATCAACTTTTCTGCATTATTCCGCTGTAACTTCAATCCCAGAACCATTTCATTTTCCAACGACTCTGATAGTTTAGCAATCAGTCCGTACGTTTAGACATGGTCTCTCATCCTTTCCGCAGTCACCGCTGTTTTTTTCACCAGTACATCATCGATATAAGAGCAGGTAGCTATTTTCACCGCTTCATCTTTGGTTAAGACGGTTTTAATCACTGCTGTCATACTTTTTGGGGCGGAATTCAGTCCGCATCCTAATTTGGTCAAGCAATAAATTTTACCTTTATATTCAACCAGTTGATAACGCCATAGTTTCTTGTTCACATGAATTTGAAGGTAGGTCGACTTTAAATCCACGATCTTGTTTGCTCGCTCTATTCTTCTCTACTCTCTCATGACGTCTTCACATACGTCGATTCCATCTTTGGTGTGGCAATTTTCGGAAGTCCAACACTAGTCTGACTTTCTTCTTGGTAGGTTGAACCACGGCCACGTGTGGCAGAATTCCTTCAACTTTCCCTGACCATGGTATTAAAACTCCTTCGTCAATCCACATCTCAAATTTTTCTTGAACTGCGGTCTTATCTCTCCTCTTAGCGTGCTTTCGTAGCAGCCAACCCGATTTGTCAGCACAGGCGGTCCCACAGTCCATCGCCAATCTACTATCCACTTGTCACCATCAAAATAGGCTCGGAGGCCTTCATCGCCAATCTGACGTGGCCTGGGTTTTGTCAGTTGGATGGCATTATTACTGTTGGTACTTCTTGCCATTCTAGTTACATACTGATTGCTGAACTTCACCTGGTCCTTAGCAATTGTAGCTCCTCCCAGCCGGTCTATAACATCTAGGCCCAATATCACATCGATTGCTGCGACGAGTTTATCCAGTACAATTACTCGGAGTAGTAGCGGTATATTTCTCACCACGATCTTAGCATTGGTCTCTCCACACCATTTCACTTCTCTGCCATCTACCACTCTAATATTGTTGGCTCCATTCCAAAAGTCGGCGACACTTGTAGTGACGAGCGTAATCGTACATCCGGTACCAACAAGGAATATAGCCCTCTTCCCACTATTTCTGGCAACAAAATCTCACACGCCTTTTCAGAATTAAAGAAGTGACTACTGGCGCAACAGCACCCCTTTACTAGTTTCCCTGACCAAAGACAATTTTTACTAATGTGCCTAAAATGGCCACACCGGAAGCACATATTGTCCTGCTTTGATTCTCTACAATCTCTAATCAGGTGTCGTCTCTCACAGCTGAAGCATTTTCCAATGGATTTACGGCTTTGTTTTCTCACTGTCTGTTTCTCTTCACCAGGATTGTTTGTGGTAGTGGTTGCAAATGCTCCCAGTTCAATGGGACGTTTCGACAGCACCCTGGTATGACTAAAAATTTCCTCTACTTCCATGTTTTTGATCCCGGTTAATAGTTGCATTTCCATCGAGATACGCTCATGAAAACCACTCACCAAATTCATTCTAACGGTCATTTCAAGGCTTCGTCCCGAGTATCCGACTAATCTTGCTAGTTGCCTTATTTCTGCTGCATACACGTCCACCGACTCTCCGGTCCAGATAAATCTCCCCAGCTTGTTATAAAAGCATCCTCCGAACATTCTTTCAGCTTTTCTATCTCTTGACCTCTTCTCGTAGAAAAGAGGAAAGAGATGAAGAAAGAAAGAAAACTTTTTATATTTTTAATCCAACTTAAAGTGGCTTTTGAGAAAATCTACTATTCTTATTTCAATTGAGTACGTATTTAATTCTATTTTTTTTAACTTTTAATTTATAGATTACATTTTTACTTTTAATTCTAGCTTGCTACTGTCATTATGACATTTTTTAAATATCTATTTATTTAATATATAAAATTTTAAATACCAATTTACATATGGTATTTATTTATTCAAATGTGTAGACATTAGCTTTCAACAGTAGATGAGATTCTAGGTTTTAAAAATTTAATTTTTATATTACTATATCTGTTAAAAGGGCTAAATTGGTTAGGTTAAAATTTGAATTAAGTAATTATGGTATACTAAGATGTATTAGAGTTATGAAAACCAAATAAGTATTGTGTTGGTCATTAATTTTAATAAAATAATTTTTATTAGAGCATAAACTATAAATAAAAATTTAAAATTTATTAAATGTTAAAGAGGAATAATCCCGCTGTTATCATAATAACTGTGAATTCATTTCTATGGTTTAGTAGCACTTTAGTTTTTCGAAAACTTTATAATCTGCAGCTTTTCATTCAGACACAGAGGTCAGATGTCATAGAAAAATTTACAGATTTTTTTCAGTAATTTTCTATTTTAACTTAGGGTTATTTTTTAACTTCATTCGGATTTAATACACATAGTTTAAATGAATACTTGTTTCCTAAATGCATACATTTTTACTTCTTGCTGCAAAAATTTATATTTCGCGGATGTACGTATGGTTTTTCATCACGCTGGTAGATATAAATTTCAAAGTTAAAAAAAAGTAATGTTGATTTAAATACGTTCACTATATAAATTCAATGTGAAAAGTAATCACAAATAATATCGATTTAAAATTACTTGCTCAAAAATCAGCTTGATATCATTTCGAATACTTAGTATGAAATTAGTAGTAATATTAATGGCTACTACTGAATGAAAAAAGAAAACTAAGAATGAATATGAGTGAGAATTTTTGTGTGTGTGTGTTTGAGATTGCCGATGTATACAAATTTCAGAAATGATGTTAAAATTATTGTCATAATATTTTATAAAAGAAAATTTACAAAAATGTTTTGTCAAAAATTTTCACAACAAAAATAATGTTTGGATCAAAATTTCTCACGGTTTATAGAACATTAAATATTTCTGTAAATAGCGAGACATTTTATTTCAACTAAATACATTTATAATGTTTGTCGGTGTAAACTAAATGCAGACACAAAATATGGGAGTAAAACAGCCACTTCTTCAAGCCCGTTCTGTAAAATTGGCGTATATCTCAGTTTATCTCTGTTTACGGCCACTTACACATTAGCGTTGTTCAATATTTTTCCCCAGTTTGTAAATGTAAGAGACTATTTTCATGATTTTGCTGATGAGAAAAAAATAAAAGGAAGTTAAAAGATGTAATTCTGTGCTAGCACCTGAAACATCTTCTTTCTCTAGGTTATATTCTTAGAATCTATTTTTCCTACTAGACGCTAAAATATAGAAAAATATAATCTTCTTAGCAGAACTGACCTGCACTTGATTGATTTTACTCTGATATACTTCTGCCTACACGGACGCAAGAGAGTTTATATTTGGAATATACTTTTGTCAAAAGAGGTGTACCAGGAATAATTGGGGAAAGGATCATTTAAACCAGGGCTCGGCAACACATTCGACCCCGTGGGCTGGATCGTGTTATAATGACGGTTCGCGGGTCGGACGAAGAACATTAATGAAAAATTAAGAAAAATTACATGTGCAGACCCCTGTCAAACTAAATATTTAAAACCATAATGAAAATAAACACCGAGAAATCAGAAAAACAATAGAAAATCTATATTTAAAAAACACCTAATTAAAATTACTTTTTGTAATATGCTTATATACATATAGAGCAAATAAAAATAAAACTTGAAGCAGACAGGTTATTTCATGGTAAATCTGAGGGTTAGGGCTATTTCAGGCGAACCATCATCAGCTTACGTCTTTTGTTGTACAAAGGATTTTACACGAATGAAATTCACAAAGACTAACTGACAGGCGGTATGTGTCTTCGGATTTTTGTTGACATCCGTCTTACGCGTGTTCTTTGATTATATGTTGCGTATATATATGCTTATGTATGAATATGTGTGTGTGTTTGCCGAACTGATGTAATGATGTATTTTTTCATAATCTCTTTAAAGAGAGTAACCGTTATTTTTATTCGTTTTTTTTTTTTGAGGTCTTTGTGAATTTCATTCGGATAAAACCCTTTGTAAAATAAAGACGGAAGCTGATGATGGTTTACCTGAAATAGGCCCATACTTCCGATTTACCATGAAATAACGTGTCTGCCTTAATGTTTCTTATATATATATATATATATATATAAATGTTCTAGAAAATCTTTCAGATATGCTACAATTTCATGGTTAAAACATATTTCGCAGGCAATTTCGCAGGCAAACCTACTCGTCAGACCAAAATGAAATGTTATACGTATTACCCATGAAATTAGGGAATATAAAAAAAAAACTGGATTATATTTTTCTTTTAAATTAAATAAATATATTTGTCATTGAGTTCTTTTGAGTTTGTTTCTATCGGAATTTACCTGACTTAAATATCAAATATTCTACGTTTTATATATATATATATATAAAACGTAGAATATTTGATATTTTATATATATAAAACGTAAAAAATATATATATATATATAAAACGTAGAATATTTGAATATTTTATATATATATATATATATAATTCCAGGTGAAGAGGACTCAATTTTTTTTTAAATGTAAGTGATCTGGCATTTATATTATTATAAACAGTGCTCAATATAATGAGTATTATAGAGCTTAATATAATTATATAGTTATGTATCAATTGTACATTGCGACACGCACGGAAATTTCTATATTTCGAGATAGATTCTCATCATCAGGCAATGTTGATGTTAGTTGTGCAGATGATTTACATTTAATTACATAAGTATATATATATATATATATATATATATATATATATATATATAATTGCTACAAGTTTTCTCTTCAGTCTCTTTGGGTAGCGCATCCAGCATTCACATACATATAGGAGGACAGATAGATATTCCTTAACAGTCTATTATTTTTCCTCTTTGTTTTTAGCGAAGTTTTCCTACTGATTTTCCTACTGCTTAATACTCTGTTTAGTTTTTGTTTTAGAAAATATCCTTGGTTATCGAAATACACCTTCGGATTTTAGTAGTTTTTTTTAAATTCAATATATATATATATATATATATATATATATATATATATATATAAAGAAATCACAAGACATCATCTAAAGTGGTTTAGATGATGTGTTGAGTCTTTCCTTTATGTATATCATATTGCTTTGGATATTATCCATTAAGCCCTTTATATAGATCTATCTCTTTAATGTTTTCTATTAAATACATCCTTTAAGATTATCCTTTCTATTACGGATTTGGCATCGTTAGCTATATATGTATATGCAATTTTTTTTAAGGAAGATGGAAAATTCGCTTCCTTATATTGAAAGAATTAAAAGTGACATGGTGAAAGGTTCAAAAGAATGTCGCTTTTACTTCTTTCTTTCTCTCCCATTCTCCTCTTTTTGTTCCTTATTTCTTTAATGTTTCTTTTATAATTCCCCATTCTGGTTTCTCATTTTCTCTGCCACCTATACCTTGCACACAAAAATTTATCAATATAGGAAGAGAATTTTCCATCTTCCTTCAAAAAATAGCGTTTACTAGTTGATGCGACATTCTCCTTTCACTGTGAAACAAAATGTATACTTTGTAGTAGATTGTAATTTGTACATGTTCTAAATTATAATTTAAAATAAATATTCATAACTCTATTTCTATATTGAGCACTGTTTTAGATTAATCTTTTATAATGTTAATATTTTCTTCTTTCATGTATATGTTGTAGCCTGTTTGATTAAATAATATAGACAAGTTTTTTTCTATTTCATGTGATTTCTTTATATTGTCTGATAAGCTTAATAGCATTATCATTAAATGATGAAAGAAAATCGCAATATTGATACATGAATTATTTTATAATCCAATCTAAGCTTTCGGCTTACATAAGCCATTCTTAAATATTTAAATTACATTATAGTATAACAATTCAGGACACAATTTTGTTGGGGTAGTTGCGTAGTTCTTGTGCTCCCATTTTTAGTTGTTTAGAAAGTATTTTTGAGGAGTTTCTTTTACTATACCGATCCTTGAATGCCTTAAGTAAAACTTTTAATTCTGGTGTTGTTTGTATTAGTTGTTCATCTTGTAGTTTAACAATGGTTTGGAAGAGCGTCTCAATTTCCGTTCTGTTTTTAAGTCGATTATACTTACGGTATATATAACATTTTGGTTCAAGGTTAAGTAATTCTCTTTGGTGCTTTGTTAGTTCATAGTTGGAAAGGTTAATGAATTTATCAATTTTGTTAGTATCTTTGTATATTGTATTCAGTTTTTTTAATAATTTTAAACCGGTGTTGAGCTTCAGATTTACTGGTAATTTCATAAGTCGATACGTAATTTCCCCCAGTTGGTCCGGCGTAGTTATATATTTTAATTTATTGTAGATGTCCTGTTTGTTTCTATTGAGGGCGTTCAATTTTTTCTGTGGCTATTTCAATTTGCCTTTTCACAAGGCTACATTTATAATTCCAAGTGTTGATAGTTTGATGGCTGCTGGCTCATGTAATTTAAATTGTGTGCATTTAGGCAGTATTTTATCATTCATGCATGTTTTATTAAATAATATAGAGTAATATATTCGACTTTTCTATAAAATTTAGGGAAATATGCATCAATGAAAAAATGCTGCCTAAATACACAATATATATATATATATATATATATATATATATGAATCCAGATAAAGACGACTCAAGATTTTGCTGTTTTGAGTACCCAGGCATTTATTTTATTATAAACAGTGCTCAATATAATAAATGTTATAGAGCTTAATATAATTATATAATTATGAATTAACTGTGCATTGCGAAACGGAAATTTATGTTTCGAGATAGATTCTCTTCATCAGGCAATATTGGATGTTGGTTTTTCAAATGATCTACATTAAAAAATATTTTGTCGAAACATAGAAATTATATATATATATATATATATGAGAGAGAGAGAGAGAGACCGAGAGAGAGAGAGACCGAGAGAGAGAGAGAGAGAGACCGAGAGACCTCCGCCCGGTTGGTTCGCTACCCCTGGTCCGGAAACTGCTGCGATGAGATGATCGTAACCGGAGTGGGTAGATGCTTTCGAAACGGCACCAATTATGACGACGCTTTCGGGTCGCTAGTTGTGATTATCTCGTTACAGTCGCTGGTCCTCAAGACGTATATTACAACGATGAAGCTCTCTGCCCACGCTGTGTTCTTTTGATCTCATAAAATCTTGTTGAAAAGCCCGATAGTCGTCTCTCTACCATATCAAACCAGGCTGTACACAAATACAACACAAAAAATGGGAAATAAATAAATAAGTTCGAAGACACCTAGATGAATTAAGAAAGAATGTCTTTATGTATAAAAAATAATTAATTATCATAGCTGAATGTATAATCGCCGAATTTTAGATTTTAAAACGGAGAGAAGGATTCGTTTAAATAATCAGAGCTTTCAAATTTTCGAATAAAATAAAACTTTTCATAGCAGTTTGTAGTTCAATTAAAAATAACCAGAGCTTACAATTCTCCAAACAAACCCAAGTCCTTTCGAAGTTTCGTTAAATATAATCAGACCTTTCAAATATTCCAAATAAAGATAAGTCTTTTCGAAGTTTCGTTAAAATAATCAGAGCTTTCAATTTTCTAAAATAATCAGAGCTATTAAATGTTTCAAATAAAAATACGTCTTTTCAGCTTTTATCAAACTTTGCAGAGACATTGGCGACTAATAGTGATGACGGCGGCGGTGGAGTTGTATTGTCGCTCTGAAAAATACGCACAATCTTTTCTTAGATCTTTACAGAAGCTTTTACGGAAATGGCCGAAGTTGAGCATTCTGGTGATAGTAGTAGATTCGTCTTGTCTCCTTCGCTCGGCAATTAAAAAAAAATCTCTTTTCAGCTCTATGCCGAAGCTTTTACGGAAATAGCCGAAGCTGAGCATTCTGGTGATAATAGTAGATTCGTCTTGTCTCCTTTGCTCGGAAATAAAAAAAAAATCTCTTTTCGGCTAGTTTAACTCTTTCTCGGTTCATTTTAATTTTTGTACATCTTTAGCTAGGACTCTGTCGGAGGCGCAGTATTCGACATTAACTCTTTAAGTTAATCGCCGGCAGGCTTTTCTAAGTTTCCTTATATTTTAGCCATGAGTTCTATGGTAGGCGACCAGTCTAGGGGTTGTGATCCCCAGTTGGGAAAACTTTTCTCTCAGTCGTTACATCTCGACTGCAATTTCAAAAACTACTCAGCCTACTGATTTTTCTCGCACTGTCTCGATTTTTATAGCTGTATCCAATTCTCTTGGGGGATAGACCGAATATATATGAGACTCAAAACTTTGACTAATGAGATTATTTTCCACCTACACGATTTAAGGGGGAGTTATGGCTCAACGAATGAAATATCAATACCTCACATGACGTAATGTCTTTTTGTCTTCTTCCTTCCAATTAGATCATCTCAGATTTTCAAAGATTTTCCCAGTAGATGTGGGGGAGGGCACTGACTTGAACCCATCAAGGAAAACCTGACATTTTGTTATGACTACGGCCATTTTTAAACTTCCACTGGCCCAAAACTTTTTGCTTCGAATACGAAAAAAGAAGAAAAACTATACTTTTTTCCTTTTTCCCACTTATCAGACAATTCCTTTAACCCTTCGGTTTTAGAAGTACATAATAGTATTAAAAATATTTTTAAGGAAGCTCACATCGCGAATTACAATAAAGCACAACTAACAATACCACGAATAACAATTTCCCTCACACGCTGTATTAAACCCCCAATATATATATATATAACTACGTGGAAATCGGGTTATATATATGCAAGCGTGTTGTTTAATATTTGCTATACTTAAGGATAAAAAATATCAATATCTAAAAGACAGTTTATAGTTCTAGGCAGTTTTGTCACAGGAATCAACACTGCATGGTAACTGTCAGTTCTATGCCTCTTTAAACTATTGTGTTACTTCATCTTGTCTGAAGATCATATCAGGCGTGAAAATAATACTCACAAGACAGTGTTGATTATTTTGTCGTTTATTTTTATTTCCCCTATATTTATGCGTATCTTATATACATTAAAGTATTTGCAAACAATAAGTATTTAACATATTTCTCCTGTTTTTTATTTAAATTGGCACCTTCTTTATTCCATATATCTAATTTAATCGTTACTTTTTAGCCAGAAAATAAGATATCGGAATTTTTCTGCCCACTTATTTCACCAATCTCAAAAGAGATTTCAACCTATAATTTCTTTTTATTGAATCTCTGTTTGCTGTTTGTTTTTATTTAGTCTTTTCTTCGTGTTAGGGTTTTTTTAAAGCATATTTGTATGCGTTTTAAAAATAACGAAAAGAGAGATTTAATTCAAGAATTGACTTCTATTTTGCTGTTGCCATTGAAAAGCAAAAATGATTTCCTGATATCTGCATTTCTGCAGACAAATGCAGCATATTTGATTATTGATTTTTTTTTTTAATCATTTCACCCCGAGCAAGGCGGAAACGCCACTGATGTGCAGGGGGTTACATAAATGTAAAAAGATTAATTAGAAAAGAGTGAGGAGTACAAGCTAGTTAGAAAGGAACAATAGAAAGCTGAGAAAGAAGGTGCGATGACAGATACATAGGTGGAGAGAAAGGGAAGGATATACGGGGGTGGGGAGAGAGCTAGAGTCCAGTGGTTAGTAGATGAGTATTAACTTTGCATTTAAATTTCTGGAGGTTGTATCCGTCAGGAAAGCAAGAATACGGGAGTGAGTTCCACAGGCGAGAAGTGCGAGAGAAGAAGCTGCAGGAGTAGAATTGTCGTCTGCATTTGGCTAACCTGACTGTGAATGGGTGGGACCCAGTTGCCAGTTTGGTTGCACGAGTAAACAACTGTTGAGGAGGCACCAGTGACTTAAGTTCGTTGGAGCAGAAGCCATGAAAGTATTTTTAGAACAGACAAATGGAGGCCACATTTCGACGGTGGGGAAGTGGCTGCAGTCGAGCCGCCAGATCAGTACCTATCACATTACAGACTCTACTTTGGAGCCTGTCAAGAACAATGAGGAGAACGGCAGGGGCGCCTGACCATAAATGGCAGCAGTACTCCATGCACGGATGGATGGTTGACTTGTATATATGCAGGATGGATTCAGGTGGAAAAAACATCCAGGATCGACATAGTGACCTAGCCTTCTTAGCAGTAGATTTTGCTATGGATTCAATATAGTGCTTCCATTTGAGGTCTGAGGACAGGTTAAGTCCGAGGAGCCGTAGTGTATTACTCTCCGGGAGAATCACCTGGTCCATGCTTATGGGAGGCAGAAGAGGTTGCCTGTAATGGTTGACAGACAAGAGCTTGGTCTTAGAGGAATTGAAGTTGACAAGCCACTTCTTGCCCCAGTTCACCACAGAGTGTAGATCCCGCTCAAGGTCAGCAGCGAGTTTGTGTCTGTCCGCTACGACAGGTTTCTTACTGGAGCGGGAGTATATTGTAGTGTCATCTGCGTAGATGCCTATTTTCATGCATATATATATATATATATATATATATATATATATATATATATATATATGGTATCCTTGGTAATTTGTAAAATAAATTCCACGGGGTATCGTAATCCGATGAGACTTTAATGTTAGAATTTAACAAAGTATTATAATCAAAATAAATTGTAATGATTTACATATCCAATGGTGATAATTTATTTCTAGAATATTTTAAAGAGATGCTGAACCTTTATAAAAAATTATTTAACAAAATCATAAAAAAATAAAACTCTCGTCAGATTGAATTTTTGTAAAAGATTTTTGAAAACAATTTCGACATGACGAGATTTTCAATTCTTTAAAGGAAATATTATTTCTATAAAAAATTATCAAAGACCATCATCTCTTTAAAATACTCTCGAAATAAATTATCACCAATGGATTAGTAAATTCTTCTATTTTCAGTATATATATATATATTCAATATATATATATATATTTATATTTTCATTTCATATATATATATATATATATATATATATATATATATATTCAATATATATATTTATTTATATTTTCATGTCATATATATATATATATATATATATAGTATTGTAACTAAGTTGTAGAACTCGTAGGTTTTTAACCTGTTATACATGTATTTACTTTTATAAAGAGTGCTCAATACAAATGTAGAGCGTTATACTGTAATAGTTGTTACAATGGTTTATAAATTCATAGTATCACTACACAAAAATTTTTGCGTTTCGAAGCTAGCCATGTATCTGGGCTGCTTCTTCTTTAGGTGATTTAGTTGATATTTTACACTATATATATATATATATATATATATATATATATATATATATATATATATACTGAAAATGAAAGTATATAGTCATCTGCAGACAGTCCTGTTTTGTGGTATCACAGCTCATCTGTACAATTTCACATCCGATTGCTTCTAGCCAGGATTTAAACACGACCGAATTGACGTCAGTCTGCGATTCTGGATTTATCTATGGACGCTTGGTAGAGGAAGGCGGACTTTTAGCATGTTATATACAAATATATATAAGACCTTGATCTGATATGGAGTATAATTGCAAAAAAAAACCTGAACTTACAACGGTGGTGATGTCTGCTGAATGTGTCATAACATTTCCACACCAAAAACATTCCTAAATGAAAGATCCGAAGTGATGTCTGGATGTAATCATACTAGAAAATGTATTCTAGGATCATACACACTTGGACGGCAAGTGTTCAAGGTCTTTAAAAACTCCTCTCTAATTTTGAAATTTCTGTTTTTTTTAAGTTCCATTAGCGCGTTCGTAAAAACATGTACGTTTGTAAATAATAAAAATATTGAAGAATCACTTGTTATAAATTGGCTTAAGATACCTAAAGATTGAAACCAAGATTGTAGAAATAACTGGTTTCCAAAAAATAAATAAACATATATATATATATATATATATATATATATATATATATATATATATATATATATTCAAAAGCTCTACATTATACAATATATATGTATTGAACACTTTTACTAAAACTGTAAACTGGTCTATTTTATTAGAAGCAGCTAGATAACAACAATTATATATATGTATATATATATATATAGATATAGATATATATAGTAATAATTTTATTATAAGTAGCTATAGTAAAGTATTTTTACGTCACTACACAAGAGATATCGTGTTTCAGTACTATTAATTGTACTTCGTCAGGCGATAACTGGTCACTGGTATTCGGAATGATTTTTATGGAAATATAAATTCAATTCGTTACACATTTTCAGAGAGTTAAGGGAGGCATAGAATTTAAACGAGTCTCAGCCACAAGAACCTTTTTAGTTCTGTCCTTATGGATCTTTTAAGTGTCTTAGAATGGGTAAGGAATTATATTTGTATTTCTATGAAAGTCAATCGCAACAAAAGTGAACGACCATCACTTGACAAAGTAGAATTAACAGGACTGAAACACGTTTGTGTAGCGATGCAATTTTTTTATTATAATTACTTTCAATAAAAAATACAATAATAATATTGCTTTACTTTGTATCGTTCTCTTCTAAAAAGTAGATGCTATGAATTGTGTGCTGTTACTCAATTTGTCCTACTTCTAACAATATGACTCGGGTTCCAATCCTGGGTAAAAAGCAATCGGATGTCTAATTGTACTGAGGAGCTGTGATACAGCGAAACAGTTCTGTCTGCGGATGACTATTTCTGCTCTCACACTCTGGAGGAAAATAGACTTTGAAAAAACAGTAGCTACTCTAGCATCTACGCATCGCTCATTCAGTAATGAATTAGAGCGCTCTGGCTATTGGCCCATGATATATGACACGCTAAAGGGCTGCCACCTTTTATCGAGCGGCCATAGCTCAGTGGTAGAATCACCGACTGACGAAAATTCGTTCGGGTTTCAATCCTGGGTTAAAAAGCAATCGGGTGTCTAACCTTACTGTCGAGCGAAACAGCGAAACAGATCTGTCTGCATATATATATATATATACGTACACTACCGGCCATAATTATTAGGCCACCTCAGTGTTTGAAAAAATGATCTATCTCATACTATTTTTTAGAATTTATTGCGTAGTGAATAATTGTAAATGAAAATAGAATCGTTCTTTTGTTAATATTACACAATAACATCTGCATTAAATAAATTCATAAATATTTTATAATTACCTATATAGCAGTTTCATCAATGAAAGAATGAAGAAAATTGAGGGTGATTCGAACGAGTATATCTTTGCTTTCATGCCTTTTAAAATGTTGCAAATTAATGATAATAAAAGAAGCTTTCTATAAATACTAAAAATAGTATGAAATACACTATGCCTTTTAAAAAAAACTTAGGTGACCTAATAATTATGCCCATTAGTGTATGGATGTGTGTGTTTGCGTGCATGTGTGGGCATGTATGTGAATTTAGGTCTGGTTATATGCCTGTGTACTTTATTTGGACAAGGATATTTATACATTAGATGCGTATTAACAATAATTGTGGAAAATGTGAATTACACTGGAGTAGGTTGGAATTTTTTCCAAAATTCTATCGGAAGCTTTCGTAGCTTCCGATAGAAAGATTATGAACAAAAAGTTATCTTCCTTCATCTTCTTTGATTTGACGGCTTTATTTCTCCATTTTTTGGGGGTGTGTAATTTTTGTAAATTTTTAACATCATCTGATAATTCTTAATTTGCTGGATCATGTCTCTTTTCTTACATATTTTCCTAGACCCTCACCCTGGAGACAAATTCATCGAAAATTTATGTGATACATTACTGAAGTCTATAGCACTCAGAAGTTGGTATAAAGCCCAAAAGATTAAAAATATAAAATTACCGGATGACTAATACACACACACACTCACACACACGCGTATACACACACACACACACATACATATATATATATATATATATATATATATATATATATATATATATATATATATATATATTATGGCCGACATGGTAAATCATTACCGAAGAACCATAGACCTTTTTTTATAGATTTTTAAATTATTTTTATTTATTTATTTATTTATCGATTAATTCAATTTTTTTTAAACCCCTTTTTCGAATCTCAAAAGAGAGCTAAGCTGATACAATCCTTTTGTTGAAATGTCTATGTTCGCTTTCTGTGTTTACTAAATCTTTCTTTGTGTTGTATTTTTATAAGAATATTTACATGCATTTTTAAAGGGGAAAAAAGGAGTTTCACTTAACAGAATTTCATTTCGTGATGCTATTTAAAAAGCCAAAATGATTTACTGATATCTGCATTCGTATAGACAAAAGCAACATATATATATATATATATATATATATATATATATAATTAAGTATACATATAATTATACATATATGTATGATCTCTCACTCTCTATATATTATTATATATAAATATTATCTATATATATATATATTATTAAATATAGTTTAGATATATATATATATATATATATATATATATATATATATTAGTAAATATACTTATAAATATTATTAAATATGCTATATATATTATTAAATATAGTAAGATTATATATATATATATATATATATATATATATTAGTAAATATAGTTTAGATTATATATATATATATATATATATATATATATATATTAGTAAATATACTTATAAATATTATTAAATATGCTATATATATTATTAAATATAGTAAGATTATATCTATATATAAATCGGTAACTGGCGTTTGTATAATCTGCTTGTATACAACACGTTAAAATTTCCCTTCTCTGATTCCATGCGCCTATTTTTCTGTAGGAGGCAGCGAGTTTCGATCCTGGTCATATGCAAGTGGATGTGTATAGCCACACTGATGATCTGTGATACAACGAAACAGGGGCTTGTATGTGGATAACTAATACACACATACATCTACATATTATGGCCGAGATGTTAAAATATTCGCTTTCTAAACATAAAGCCCGAGTTCAAATCTCAAACTAGTCGATTTGTCAGGAAGGTGACTTCTTGATGTTATCGGTCTGGAGGAGGTGATCACATGAAAATGTCGGAAAATCATACAAAAGCCTTGTGAATAAAATTACCTAGACGCCTTACTTAGAGGAGCCGACGATGGTTGTTCCAGCACGTAATCACAAGTAATCATAACTGATGTTTTGAGTGTCTTGGGCCTGTTCAGTCTGCTGTTAACGTTAGATAACCTCGGTCTCTCTCAGAAACATTTGACTAAGGTCCACTCAGCATATCTGCTGTATAAATTAATCATGGTCTCTGTGAGAGTTGAATAAATACGTCTGCTATATATATATATATATATATATATATATATATATATATATATGCAAGCGTTCTTATAAAATTTTTTCACCTCAGGAAATTATGATAAGAATATATTTGTTAAGAGTTCAAAAAGTTCATATTTAATATGTATACAAGGTAACCAAACAGTTCTGCCTGTTTTTAAATGAAAAAAAGAAAACGCTTCACAGTATGTGTAAATTATATTTAGTCTTCGGTGTAATCGCCATCAGCATCCAGCACCTCCAATTAACGTGTCTCCAGCTGTTCAATGAATTTAGAATTTGGGAAGTTTTGACGCAAAGAAGTCCGTGAGGGCTTTGCGCATGTCTGCTTCATTGGTGAAGGATTTACCACGAAGATGATTATCCAGGGAGTGGAAGAGATGGTAATCTGATGGCGCAAGTTCAGATGAAAATGTTACTGTA